>VXBW01003496.1:602864-613821 GCA_013400375.1 Thinocorus orbignyianus | reverse complement strand
ATCAGCAATTTATTCTCTCTTTTGCAGCATTAAATGGCTTCTTTTGGGCTTTTAAAATATATATTTAATTATTTTTTTCCCTTTACTTAACACATTCACAGTGGTGGGTATGCATCTTAGAACCTCCTGAAAGAGAGAGAAAGATGGAGATAGATTTAATGATTTAATTATACTAAGACTTGAACAGGTTTTCGGATTATAGGTTCTATTCCTATTAATATCAGATGCCTCATGTTTTTAGTGATAGTATGTTAATGCAGCATCTTCATTTTGTTGGTGGCAGAAACATCAGACAAATCTAAGCACTCTAGTTTTTGGTCTAGCAGATGAACAGCAATATTCAGAGGAGCTATACTTTCCTTCTGGTGATGCTGGGCGTTGTATCTCATTTGAGATTCAGAAGGTGAAAGTGTAATTAGAAACTGTAGTGACATGCAGACCAGTGACCAGAAAACATGCATCTGAGGCAAGGCAAGGGTTGCCCACTTAACATAAAACAACATGGCATAAAATACATAGATGGAATAAAACGAGTGGTGATACCCTGCCATCGCCTGCAACCTAAATCATAAGGTTCATGACAGTCACGGAACTCTCTTGTCTTTGCAGGGGCTGAGGCAGCTATCTTTTGTGGGACGTGCACCACATAGCGTGTCCTGTGAAAGTTCAAGTGGTGCAAACGAAAGTATTAAGGTTTCACTTCACTGACTCTGGGCAATTACATGAGTCACCTGAAGTGGGAGCACAGTCATCTTGCATTCCTCTTATAGCTGCTGGAGAGCTGTCCTGGGCAGGCTGGATCACAGCCTGGAGAAAATCACACCTCTGTCTCTCAGCAGCTGTATCGTCTCCCAGGGCAAGTAGGGTCTAGCTTGGCTCAACCAGTTAAGTGGCTGGAGGCATGTGGGAGAGATGCAAGGTTAAGAATAGGATTTCATTGAATTGTGAGGGAATGTAATGGGTTTGACCTTGACTGACCACCAGGTGCCCACCAAGTCATGCTATCCCTGCCCCTCCATCAACAGGGGGAGAAAATGCAACAAAAGGCTCATGGATCAAGATAAGGACAGGGATATTACTCAGCAATTACTGTCATAGGCAAAACAGATTTGGCTTAGGGAAAATAATTTAATTTATTGCTAATTAAACACAGTAGGATAATGAGAAATAAGAACAAACCTAAAAATACCTTTCCTCCAACCCTCTCTTCCTCCCAGGCTAAGCTTCACTCCCAACTGTTCTATTCCTTCCTCCTCACCGGCACAGGGAGGTAGGGAAGGGGACTTATGGTCAGTTTATAACACTTCATCTCTGCTGCACGTTCCTCCTCATGATCTTCCTCTGCTTTAGCACGGGGTCCCTCCCATGAGATACAGTCTTCACAAACTTCTCCATTGTAAGTCCACCCCACAGGTTGCAGTTCTTCACAAACTGCTCCAGTATTGGTCCTTTCCATGTATCCTTTCCTATGTCCCTCCCAAGGTCACAGATCCTGCCCAAAAACCTGCTCCTGCATGGGCTCCTCTCTATGGGCTTCAGTTTCTGTCAGGAGCTTACTCCAGCATGGGCACTCCACAGGCTGCAGCTTCCATCAAGGCATATGCACCTATTCTGGTGGTGTCCTCCACTTTCTGCAGGGTGAATACCTGCACCAACACGGTCCTCCATGGGCTGCAAGGGGACAACACATGAAACCGTGGTCTTCACCATGGGCTGCAGAATCTGCTCCA
The DNA here is from genome assembly GCA_013400375.1 of Thinocorus orbignyianus. Classification (NCBI taxonomy): domain Eukaryota; kingdom Metazoa; phylum Chordata; class Aves; order Ciconiiformes; family Thinocoridae; genus Thinocorus; species Thinocorus orbignyianus. The sequence goes on along the minus strand of VXBW01003496.1, from coordinate 612,091 downwards.
GCACCTGCAGCACCTCCTTCCTGTCCTTTTCACTGACCTCGATGTCTGCAGGTTTAAGGCTCACATATTCTCGTACCTCTCCCCCAGCAGCAGTTTCACATTTTTTTTAATCTTTCTTAAGTATGTTGTCACAGATGCATTTCCAACATTGTCGATTGGCTCAGCTTTGACCAGTGGTAGGTTTGTCACAGGAGAATCTTCTGGTGTCATCTCATAGAAACCTCACTTAGAGTCCCCTCTGCTGCTAAAACCTTGTCACATAAACTCAATACACCAAAATATTTCTAGAGTTTGCACTGAGATTCCTTGCTACTTGGACTCTGAATTTCCCAGGACACTTTGAAAATCCTGGTATGTAATGCCAAAAAATCCCACGAGAGCTCTTCAATGCCAGTTTTTAAATTGTTTAGAAGTATCTAAGTCTTTCACGTACTAATGGTATCGGCTTTTCTAACATAGTTGATAAAAGCAAGGTGTTCGGCACTTCCTTGAAGGTTGATCTTGTAAAGCAGTTCCTGACTCCTTATCACTTCCAGTTTGGCAAATCATTTCAGATGTTTTGAAGGCCACAAGAAGGCCTAAATCGAGTGTCTGTTTGTGGGAGGACCAAAAATATATCCTTCACATAAAAGTAGTTTTCCGTCAATTTTCAGATCACACTACAAAAATTGACAACTTTTTGAAAAACTGGTTGTGAAAATGACTTTAGGATAAGCAATTTCTTCCACTCCATTTTTTATTTATTAATAAAGTGTCCCATCAGCTATTGCTTCTGAACTATACAGAAAGATAATAAATAAAAGCTGTATACATGAAGTTGATTGTTTCCATTAATACGTGTATAGTTCAGTAAGGCAGCTGAAACAGAGATAGCATGAGGAATACTTTTAATGTCATTTATGCAGACAGTTTCACAAAGAAAAACAGTTATTGTCCACCCTTTGCTTCAAGTCTGAGAAAAACACGTTTACAAAGTTTACTATGTAGCCTGTAGATTGCAAATTTAGAAAATATTTAGATGATTTTTTTTTTCTTTTGTAGAGGAAACGGTACATTGCTCAATCGAGTGAGGAGCCAGTAATATTTCTTAACATGAATAAGACCAGGCAGATTTTGCCAGGTATAAATGAGTTTTAATTTACCGTATTTTTATTCATCTCCTGGTTCTAATTCTGTTCAAAATCCTCAGAGCATGACTCTGTAGTGATGGAAATTTAAGCAGAACCATTTTTGTTTAGCTGTTTTTTTCATACACACTTAAACAACTGCAAGAGCTGAAATGACACATTGTCACTTTGAGACCTTGTAGCTTCTCCCTGCTAGCTGGCTGTTGCTAGATATGACAGAAATTAGTGTTGGGGTCCTCAAGAAAAGGTTGACTTCTGGATACAGGCTCTGAACATCTGCAATTCTCTTTCACACAACTGCAGAAATATGTGTTCTTGTCTGATAAAAGACTTGGCAGAGAAAAGCAGGTAGATTTCTCTCCCATCTCATATAATAATGAAACATTAATATAAAGACTCAATGAAGCTTCTCAACTGAGGAAAATACAGAAGATTCTCATTATATTAATTCAAAGCCTCCAATTCGTTTTGTCTACAGTAGAAAGACACGCAACAGTAACTTACTGTAGGCAACATTTCATAAGTTAATATCTAGATCATTATTCTTGTGTATGTTTCCTGGAAAGAATGTTAGACGTGAGTTTTTTCAGCGAAATACATATTCAATTAGCTTATGAACTTTCTATTGCCATTGCTTGTATTCTGGCTATTGGACTCTTCTGACAAGATGCCTGCTTGATCGAACTCAGTCAAACTACTGAGCTCAGAAGACTCATTCTCACTTACCCTGATACTGTGGAAATTTGCATCAGTCTGTTATTTGGGCTGTTAAGAGATCATCCGCTTATATAATACTCTGTAGTAAGCCCTTTGCTATATTGTCCAAAGTTGTCCATCTGGCTATTAGTACCCATGATGATTATAAGCTGTTCAATTCCCAACCTGCTCCTTTTCACTGCCCATAGTGTTAGCTGCTAAATCAATCACACAGACCTTAAATGAGGAAGCCAGACAGCATTGACACTCCCCTACTCCACTTTTCTGTTTTCTGGCCACTTATACCTCACTTCTAGGTTGTATCAATATGTAGAATAAGTAGTAGGTGAAGAGGCAGGCTGTCCTCAGCCTGACTCCTGAAATGTCCTTCCTTGGTCATGCTGTTGGGTTTGCATGTGGTCAGAAATAAGATCAACTCTGTCTTTCAACACAACAATATATGAAGGTTTGTGATCAGAAAGCAAATAGGGGCTCTTAACCACTTAATGCACAAGTTCAGTTTTCCCATGCACGCAGCTAACAGGACTGAAGCACAGCAATTCCTTTCCCTGTATAAAGTCTGAACCCTAAATACCATGCACAAATTTCATGATCGAAATAAAATCACTCATCAAGCAAATCATCAGATGTAAAACAAGAGAACTCTTCCAAGTTTGCCTGTTATGAAGTTGCTGGCACTGGAATGATAGATGGCAGCTGTGGATCGCTGCAAAAGAAGGGAAGATGTCAGGTAGAAAGACTCATGGGGTTTCAAGGACTTCCCTCCACTCCTCACTGCTGACAGGGACAGAAGGAAGAAAGAAGCGAAGTACATTTTTGGCAGCTTTGCCACACACTTCATTTCAGTGATGTCCTGCCACCTTCACTGTTATCCTCACCAATTGCTGATATTCTATACAAATTCATCCCTTCTCTGCACATATCACTTATTTCCCAGACTAGAATGTATTTCTTCCGTTCTTCCCTCTCTCCTTAGTCCATATAAAAATTAAATTTTGCTCACACTTTTGGACAGATTGTCTAAGAAAATGATTGCAGTTAAAGTTATGATCAAAGGGAATCATTCAAATTTCTCATTTATCTTCAAAGAAACTTTTGACTCCATTATTCCTGTTCGGTAAACAGTCTTCAAGTTATGTATATCAAGAAAATCTGACTGGATATGTATCCATCTCAGGAATTTTAAAATATTATCATGTGCATTTTTGGGATGGGTACATTAAAATGCAGAAAGCATGTAGATTACCAAAGACCAAAGTCTGGCCATCAAATCAGTATCTGTGAAAAAGACATAAGTCTAGTTGTTTTTTTGGGTTTCTTTCTCATGACAATTAAAGTAGAGGCCAACAACTCTTCAGAAATATATTTATTCTTCTTTTGGTTTCTACAGGCTTTTTAGTCCGAGGAAAGCTCTTCCCTTTTATGACAAAAAAAAAAAAAAAAACCAAAAACAAAACAAAACAAAACAAAAAACCCTAAAATTTATATCCAAACATTTCTGGAGTTCTAAATCTATGTGCTTTATTTCTGTATCCACAAAACAAAAATATATGAATGATTGTGAAGAGCTCAAATTAATGACGGTGAAAACTTTAGGACTATAAAATTCTGTGTTCCCCTATATTCTGCTTCCAATCCCTAGAAGAAATAGACTGAGACTTTCAATGTACCCGAAGACATTAAAAAGTTTCAACTTCAGAAAATGTATTACATTAATTATTAAATACACATTAACCTTAAAGATGTACAAAAGCAAAATCTTTACTACTATGAACTGCTGTATCTCAGTAGAGACAAATCTTATTTATGTGACTGTTTGTTCTACAGGCACCAAAAGAGGTATAACCCTGCTTTCATGTGCACTGGTTTCATACTGGAGTAAATCCATTGCCTACCATGGAGTAATTCCTGAAACATATCACCATTAGCAAGGGGGAAATCAGGTGCCTGTAATAATCTTTGCAGTAAGAAACAACTAATTCTTCACTGAAGAGGCCAGAGGAAAGTCAAAAGAGATTCCCTGATGAAAAAGAAACTATTTATATTCCTTTTTGGAAAACCATTTTAAGATTGTTTTAAGATGATTAAAATATTTTTTCCCTGTAAGTTTTAAACATTTATTACAGAAAGCAACATCAGTTTTATATTGGATCATCTCAGATGGAGAACAACCCAACTGCTATTAATTAGTAACATGTATTTCTTAAGCATGATGATTGTATGAATCCTGTTAGACTAGAACCAGTTCTTTTGCTTTTTATAACTGTGATACATGTAATTGGCATTCTCTAAGTGGAAAATATTGTGCAAGAAAAAAAATATTTTCTTTATGTCTTTGAGTTCTACAGGTTTGTTTTTTATGCCAAGACGTTCTCTGTATATCTTTCACACTTATCATGTCTGTTGAAAAATACGGGTTTTTCTGTTTCACAGACATTTGGAAACTTTGCTACTAGAAGGTCTTTAAGAAACTTTTTCTCTGGCTTTTCATGAAATACGTGGAAAGAAGATGAAGAAAACTGTTCTGAGGTCCATGTTAACTCCCTAAATATTTAAGCATTTAAAATGAGGCACCTAAAATGACATTCAGTCCTATATAAAATGAGCTACTCAAGCAAATCTAGCTTTTTTAACTCCTTCTTTAACAATAAAAAGAGATAGCCACCCCAGAAGCTAATTATTGCCGATTGTCTTATCATTGGAAGGACTGTCTTTTGGATCGGAATGTGAGATGACCTCAGAGGTCATCCTTGTGGACATACAGATTCCATGAAAAAGGATAAGAAGTACTTGTTACCACCCAAACCAAAAGCCAGTGGACCATGATCAATCAAAAAGCAGGAGCTCTAAGAGAAGGTTTTGTTTTAAGTAGTCACAGATATTGGACGACTATAACAGAGGAACACCAACACCTAAAGAAACTCGGATGGTGCCCTGCTTGGGTAGCACAAGTCCAAAACCCAGAGGAGATGTAACTGTGAAGGTGTCTGAATGCTGGCCTCATGAAGACACTGGAAGCAACTCTGAACACTACTAGCCATTAGGACACTGTAGACTTGGCAAGAGCATAATCCAGTTTCTTACTCTTCTTATCAATTATTTTGCAGTTCTAGTATGAGTGATTCTGTCAGCCACCTTCTAGCTTTCATACTAAAAGCTGCACTTTGGAAAAAAATAATATGTTCCATGAAATTTGACTCATTTGACCAGTTTCTTAGATGCTTTCACTCACCTTTGCATGATTAAAACAAGGAGAGATCAGAGATCATGCATTGACTTGGAACGATCTTTATCTCCTTTCAGGCTATATGATTTCTGCTGTGTGATCAGGACTTTCTGGGAAAATTACCTCAAGCCCACATATAAACAACATACTGTGAGCTTCAAAAACAAATTAAAGGAGCAGCTGAAAATAAGTTTTCTTCAGTAATGAGAACTGGAACAGCAAAGAATGGTTATGCACCTGCTGTACTGAAAGTGCTCCCACTTATGCAGAGCAGGACAGCCACATTACTTACTGTGCTGGAGTTTTTTTCTGTTTCCGTTTGTTCTCCACAGAGACTGTAAGGTCTGTGGGACAGGGAACTGCCTTTCTCTTTGAATTTTCGTGGTCCCTAGCGTACCTCAACTTCATATGCCACCACTTCATTATAACTGAATTGATATATGCAAAAATAAATGTGAAACTTACCATGCTAATTTATGGCAAAATGGCTATAATTATACTTAAACCTGAGAGCTCTTGAGAGGATCAGGTAATTACTGTGACAGAAACTCCTTTGGAAGACTTTTGAGCAGAAGCTGGGAAAAGCAGAGATGGGAAATGCCTTGAGATAACCTTTCTCTCCAGGCTTTAGGACTTGCAGTAGCAGCTCAAGGTACTATAATGAGGAGTTTGAGTCAGCACTCTGACTCTTTACATTTCAGAAAGGAGGCCAACATAGTACTTTAGCAAACTAATATAGGTATTACCAAATTTTGATGTTTCCAGGGATACTACCTTGATAGAAATGAAGATAAAATTTAGTCCTTTCATCAAAATGAACCCAAATCAACTGCTTTATTTAAGGACTCATTTAGTCACCTTATCTATACATAATCTAATAATTCTAATAAAGCATGACGATATTAATCATTAGCTGAGTGATGACAACATTAGGATTCACTTCAAAGAAATAGCTGATTTTGTTCTTCTTCAGTGGATTACTCTCCACAGTGAGTTTTGTTCTGTGTGCTGTTCTATCAAGTAATGACCATACATATGATAGTTGCCCTCCTTCATAAATTATTTTCATACAACAATAAATCCCAAAGCACAAAAAACAATAAATGAAAAATCATTTAGTGTGGGCTAACATCTCTTAAAAATGAGATAATCACAGCCAGTACAGATCACATCAGTAAATTCCTTGGCTCTGTGGGCTGAAGTTCTAATAAGGAGTGATTGCTCCCATATAATTGGCTTTACAGCCTGCAGCATTGAAATCCCAAACAGTAAATAAGGGCAATGCTCAAAACACACTATGTAGGTGTGAGAAGGACAGTGGCTATCTGATAGTCATAACTGGGATCCTAAATCGTGGGAAAATGTAGGTAGGCTGTGTGAGATAAAGGGTCAAGAAAAACAGACTGCTTGAACTGAGGAACAAGATTCCTTCTGTCCATCCACTTAAACTCTGAGTTACTATGAGAAAGAAGTCTCTGATTACACAGAGGTTTGCTTATAATATTCTACTGCACATATCTCTTCTGATATTTATCAGATGCCCAGCAGTTCCTTATCAATATCATTGCTTCTCCAAGTGAAGAATTCCTTTTCTAATGTGGCAGCAAAAGCACCCAGTGGGATGGAAATAAAGATAAAAATGAAAACAGGGGGAAGTAAAGATTATATTTCAAACATTTTTCTTTAATTTTCTCCTAAGTTCTGTAGAAAACATCAAGTGCCTGATATTTTATAAGCCTCCAGGTACATAAGTGCATAAATTCTACCATTGTAGCAGCATACTCCTTATCTAGTTACATGCCTAATTCTTCATGTACTGCAATGAAAAGTCTGTTTTCTGTGGTACCAATGTCCCAAGGGGAAATCCAATTGCAAATGTAACTGTGCTACTGCAGTACTTTCACCAGAAATCAGAATTACTTTGGAATCTCTGATCTTGCATACACTTTTGTGCATCAGGCTCTGCACTTGTAGGAGCAATCCTTTTGTCACATACTGAAGCACTTCTAGGATTCGGGATCTGCTGAGAAAAGGGGTTTTTAACTGTGTATAGGTTCAAAATGCTTTTAGATAAGCCACCATTTCAAAGAATCAGAAACACCTAAATTATTTTTTTCATTTGCCATGTAAATCCAGTAAGATGTGCAAAGAGTAAAGTGGCAAAAATAAATAAAGTCTTTGTTATGATTAACTCTTAGAAACCAAGTGGTAAAAGAGAATGTTTTTGGTAAGATAGTCCATCTCAACTAGATTGATCAGCTTTTGAAAATGTTTTTGTGTAGAATTCAATTAAATATACATCTGTTCCCGTTTAGTTAATCATTATAAAATTCCATCAGGTTTTTTCCACAAGGCTGGGTATTCACTGTCTTTAAAAATGCATGCTCATTTGATTCCACGATTCTATCAAAAAATACACACCAACTGACAGGGTTCTAATGACTTTGTGCATTTCTTTAACCTCTATTGAGGGTGAGAGACGATGAACATCATAGACACTGTGTTTCTCTGTTTGAAACTAATACACTACATCTGGATTGACAAATGCTAAATAATCAGTCTTAAGAATCTGACATACTGAAAAGTCTGGTCAGACTGCTCAGTTAATGGATAAAGGTATCATATGTGCCCTCTATCTGAAGCATTTACACATGATATGAGATCCTTTAACATGAAACAAAATCCCTGACCCTCATTTCTGACAGTAACAGTAACTGCAAGTACTTAATATGTTGTGGAGCTGCAGTTGTGAAATCTTTCTTTTCCTATAAATATTCAGTGCTGTAAAGAGTTTAACTTCATGTCCCTCAAGTCTCAAATCACAATTTGAGACGTGCTCTCAAATTTTCAGAGAATCTTCACATTATGAATCATTTCATAAGTTCTCAGGATCTTGAATATTACACTTGTAAAATGTTCTTTGAGAAAATCCTGCCACAGATTAAACCAGAGATCCCATCCTCCATTGATGTAGATCAGATTAGTTGATTTTCCCCACTTGAGGATTTGACCAAGGAACTGTATATTATTTGCATTTGATTTGTAGGAACACACTGAAGCTGATATATTTCAGATGATTAAAATTTTGTATTAACTCCACAAGCATATCCAATAATCTTTGCTGGATTTAATGTTATGAGCTGAACTAAAATATCCCTATCCAAGCAATTAATCAGATGAAAGAAATATTGCAATACCTGGTTGTGGAAAATTGTAGAGAACTCATGGACCTGGGCCCTCCAGTCCTTCCCCTCACTGTCCAGTCTAAAAAGTGATAAACAGGAATGACCCTGGAAAAATAATGGAGTTACGTGAGAATAAATGGAAGCATAAATAGGACTGCTCAAGTTACAGATATTGTGTTCCATGCTTGCCTCTAAAATGTATTGCATAGTCCAACACGATTTTCCTAAATTAATCCTTTATTTGGTTGTTTGATTTTAGGATGCTCAAATCAATATACACTAAAAAAGTTTTGGCAAAATTTGCATAAATATATATGTAATTCCTTGGTAAATGTCTAGATTGGACTGACAATATTCTGGGGATCTAAGCCACCAGCCATGCAGTATAATACAGCATAGCACCTAATCCAGTATTCTGGTATAATTCTTGGAATATACAATGCATTTTAGAGCTACACAGATATAACATTTACTATAGCAGTGTTTTGCTTGGCAAGAAAATAACACATATGCATATTTCTTATGCCACTGGCAACCGCAAATTAAACATCTAATTTTTATATATATTCATTTCAATTTGATGCAAATGAACTTCAATGGGGGACTTAAAAATGACATGAGCGTCAACTGCATTGGGAATGCTCTTCAAACATGGCTTGCCCACCAAAGCTAGATGCAGCTTAACATGCATCTGCATAGGTATCCTCCCATTTGAAAACACATGCATTTACATGGGGATTTCGACTTTCCTTCAGATCTCTTTTCAAACCAATATGAAAGGAAAAGAACTTTAAAAAGCTGGCTTTTCAAGTAGAATAAAATATGGCTTGTCATGCCTCTTCTAATATGTTTTTCCTCTGTCTGACCTTTGCTCTGAATTTCTACGATGGAAGTTTTAGGGTTGTAGGACCGGGAGGTAAATGTTTGTCAGCTTCATAAGCTTTTTTGGAGAGTACCCAGCTTCAGATCCAG
>VXBW01003496.1:574622-602815 GCA_013400375.1 Thinocorus orbignyianus | reverse complement strand
AAGGAAAAAAGTAAAGAAAGAAATATTTTTCATGCCGTTTCAATTAAGCCCCCGGGTGAAGATCATACAGCTTTGAAACTGTTCCGTTTTGACAAAGTTCCAAAGTGCTATACACATTAGGGAAAACTAGAGTTTGCTGTAATGTAAACTGTTTAACATGCACACTGAGGTCAAATCTAAATTTTCCCAAGCGTTTGAGTTTGTTTAAACATTAGAACATGGTTTGGTGTCAGTGAATAGGAAAACTTTAATGTTGTGGGTGGGAATCTACCCATCTTTCTTTGTTAAAGTTCCAAAGGCTACTGCAATAAAAATATTCATTTACCAAGGGGGCTATTGTGATAAGTGTCTAAAGACATTATGCATTGGTGTGAAAGAAGCAAGTAGGAGTAGACATCAGTATTGTGGGTGAAAAGAAACAAGTCTTTTTTTTTTTTTTGTCTCTTTTTTCTTTTTCCCCTTTCTTTCTTTGTAGATGTTCCAAAGTCCAGTTTTAAATTAGATTTTACAGGGTGGTCTGGTTATCTGCACTCCCATATTTTTCTGGTTGAATATAATAAAGCTTGAATAGCTGTAAGACTCGCTAAGTTCAACAATAACTGCATATTTTATTTTTGTTTTCCAATCATGCTTTTAAAATCAATGTGCATTGCATTTACCTGTAGATCCCAAATTGTACACAGGACCTTGCTTGATGTATATCAATATCGCTTTCTTAGGATGGCAACACAACCCATATAAATTATGTAAAAAATGTATTATACATTTAATACTTTTAGAAGATATTTGCATACATTAGAAATAAATCTTGTGTTTATTTTTTTTAAACTATCTTCTTTTTTTTTCTTTCTTTTCTTTCTTTTCTTTCTTTCTTTTTTTTTTTTTTTTTTTTTTTAAATTTTTTTTTTTTTTTTTTTTAAATTTTTTTTTTTTTTTTTTTTAAACCAGGATTTGCAATTAGTTGTTTATTTAATTGATACCTAGCTGGAGTAGGCAAGCTTATTCTTTTTGTCCATAAACTTACAAAGTTCAGGTGCCTACTGCTTGCTAATGAAAAGAAATAATCTTAACTAAATGAGCAAATTACCGTACTACATTGAATAGCAATCTGTGTGTTAAAATACATAGAAAAGAAGGCAGTAACATGTTGTACTCTACTAATCCGGTATCTACTCCTGTACTCAAGGGAGCACATTCAGAAGAACTCAGCTTGAGGTGCCTAACTAAGCTGTCGACATTAGATAGCTAGAAGAATTCTAACTCACCTGCCCAAATTTAGCTGTTGACATTTCCTTACAGTTTTCCACACAGTGCAGAAAACTATGGTTCTCCAAAGACAGCTCAGATGATTTAGGGAAACTTAAAGATATAATACATTTTGCATCAGAGAGAAAATGATGGAGAGCATTGGGAACTTGTGTAACACTTCCAGTTTTATAAGAATTCTACCTTCTTACTTCAGTGCCCAGTGCATACACATGGAGAGCTCATGAGCTGTGTGCTCTCACATGATCTCTGCTGCTGTAAAATAAAAAACAACAAAAGCAGCCAAAAAAACAACTAACACCCCCCCAAAAAAAAACAAAACAAAACAAAAAACAAACAAACAAACCAACAATAAAAAAACACAACAGTAGTAAATAATGAAATCCTGAACTATACTTGGTTTTGAAACCTGAAGCAGCCTTCTATGATGGCACTGAAGAAGCCAGAGTAGGTTTAGTGTGATTTTATAAGCCTTTGCATAAATTATGGTTCATTTTTGGCAGGTTTTGGAAATGTGAAATGTTGGAATGAAGGAAAAATTAGTGGCCTTTTGTCTTTTTTTCAAACCAGATGTCAGGTTATTAGCACCAGTGCAGTGGACTTTGTAGTCTTGTCCCCACATAGAGCTGGCCATGTTAGATAGCTGGAGATGTATTCCCATACTCAGTCCAGTTCACCTGATTACTCTCTTATAGCTTGCTTTGTAATCATGGTTGCAAGGTCCCAGTTCAGCAAATGACAAGGAAATTGTAACCTCAATAAAATTTGAGTACAGCAAAAACTCTAATACGCTTAATCCAGTTGAATTTCCTAGTGGAACGATAGACCCAGATACAGAACCTGTTTTCCATGACCAGTTTGGACGTGACCTGTGTGCTTCCTACATTGGTTTGAATTCCATCCGAATTAAGAGAAACTGAAATCCACTGCCATCCAAAAAGCTGTTCAGAGGTCTCCAGGAGAAGAGAAGTTTCTCTTGTCTTGGGTCCTTTGAATATAGAATCATAGAATCATGGAATAGCTGTGGTTGGAAGGGACCTTTAAAGGTCATCTAGTCCAAACCCCCTGCAATGATGAGGGACATCTTCAACTAGATCAGGCTGTTCACAGCCCTGTCCTATCTGACCTTCAATGTTTCCAGGGATGGAGCATCTACTACCTCTCTGGGCAACCTGGGCTACTGTTTCACCACCCTCAGCATAAAAAAAAAAATATTCCCCATATCTAGTCTAAATCTACCCTGATTTGGTTTAAAACCATTACCCCTTATCCCAGTTCCTGCTAAAACTCTATACACCTTTAAAAATTATCACAAATATTATTATACAGAATGATATGTCTTACTCAAAGTATTGAACATTGAATATTTGGTCTTCCAGGTAAATACTAGTTTTCAAATTTTTATGCATTGAGGGAGTCCCATCTCTGAAACTTCTTTTATATAACTGTGTCTGAAACCTTTTCAAAATGCTGACTGTGGGCTAAAGACTCCTTATAAGAAATGGTTATTACATGTTTGAATACAGACTTTTGAATGAAAGAGAGTAAATACTCCGCTTATGGCTGCGGAGTCAGGTTGTTTGCAGTCCAAAGGAAAACAGGGATAGGTTCTGGTACATGAAAACAGTGCTCTGGTGCACCTTCTAAACCACTCCACCACCAAATTGGCCTTGCATAGCTGTAATTATAAAACATTTTTTTCCCAGAAATATAATGGTTACATAGGAATGTGTGGGCCTTTCCAGAAATAACATAATGATGTTCTTTTGGTCTCATGCAAGGACATGATCTGGATAAGAAACTGGACATCTGTTTCTTCAAAGCAAAAGGAAATCATCTGAGCTTTTATTAGGAAACAGAAATAAAAAGATGAGCATCTCCAGAGAGCTTCATGGCCTTGCTTTATTCTGTATCCATGTATCTGCTGTGTGATTCATAGTTTAGATGCAGATCTTGGTCCCTCTTGGAAAAACAGAGTTCTCAGACACTATCGCCTGGCATCAACAAAACGTGATAGCCAGCTGATGATGAGAACGACATCGAAACTGGAACTCTGAGTTTTAGCTTTGAATAAAGAGCATGGGTTTCACAAAGATATGAAAATGTCTTCTGTGTCTCTGCTCACTTTCATATAAAATAGGCATACTATAACACTGTCTTTCATAAGTGACAAACTGCAGGTATATGTTAATTGATTATTACCAATAGAAGAAGAAAAAAAAAAGAAAAAAATAAAGGGTATTTTGGCATTTTTACACATATAAACAAATGGGTCACCTGTGAAATGTTAAGAAATACAAACCTCAGTTTGCAGCTTCTGTCCCATGCTTTTGAGAATTGTAGATGCAAAAAGTTTAAGTCAGACTCCAAGGCAATGGCCGTGTATTCAAGTGGGAATACATCCAAGAGGTGGAAGAGATTTCGAAAGACAGCAGGTGTTCAAAATTAAGAAATCCTGTAGAGTGAGGAGGATGATGTAATGAATTCATGAGTTGCAGAACACGTGCAGATTTGCCATTGTGTTTTGTTATAGAAACAACAGCTTCTAAAACCTGAGATAAAGACGCTTCTTAATTCTTGGAAAAGGGCTCTTATTTCTCCCATGGAGTAAATACTAGATGGCTAGCTTGTCACAATGAGTTTACATATATTGCAAAAAGGAGAGATCACAGCTTTCTGTCCTCCACTTTGCCAAGCATTTTGTTCAGATGGTGCTAAGACAAGTAATTGCTTCTTCCACAGTAAGTGGGGATATCCTGTACTGATTGGTACAAGTAATTGTAGGCTGAAATGAGAACACTTTTTAGACACCTGTTCAAGGCCAACTAGAGGTTTACCTTTAGGCACATGTCCAGAACCCTGAGACCATTTGTTCAAAAACTAAATCTATCTCTTATTTTGCAGGTTGGGAAAAGAAAGTAAGCTTGGCCACATGAGCTATATAGAGCCAGTACATGGAAATGGCCTGGATTTGCAGGGAAGCCGAAGGTTGGGAGAAGAAAGAGTTGCCTCGGGCATGATGAGTACAGCAGAGTCTTTTCAAGGTAGCTAACTTAGAACCTGTAGTACCATGGAATTACAGAGGGCATGGTACTTCTCCTCTTGAAGGTCCCAATTTGCTACAGGATGAAATGTCTGTGTGTAAAAAACTTGTGTTTGAAGAATCAGAATACTTGTAATGAAGAAGAATTTGGCATCTCCAACAGTTAAAAGGGATGAGAGAAACATTATCTAAACAGCAAAAAACCCACTTAATTCATGTGAAGGGAAGTTCTTTTCCATTAAATCTGCAAGCACTATAAGCTGCTCTGCAAATATCTTTTCATTAAAATCATATTTAATAAGCCAAAATTACTTAGAAGGTGAAATCTTCAGCATATTATACCTTGAGCAGAACCCAGCTACATGACAATGGCTTGTAAAATTCTCCACAGGGTGCTGCAACACTGGGCTAAACAGAAATGGTGATTTTCACCAGTCTGTATATTGGATGGGATTTTCTGTGTCTTAGAAGAATGTTAATCAATGTCATAACTCCATCAGCAAGAAATACTAGGAAGTCTGGATGAAGGAGAGAGTCTCTTATCTGGGGAGCTCCCATTGACCTCAGGAATATTTACAAAGTTTAACTCTAGCTTTCACTAAGCCTGGTGATGAAATGCTGATCTTGATAACTGGGAATCAAGACTTTCTTGACTGACATCAAGAAAAACCTGAGAAAAGTCACTTAATAAAAAGGAAGAACTGCCTTATTGTCCACGTTATATCCTTGATTCTTTAAGTATTCTTTCTGACTTTTAGTAGCTTCTTAGATTAATTTTTCCTGCAAGGAAAAAAAAAAAAGTTAATTTATACACAAACCACATCATATATTATTAAATGCTGGGTTTGCACCTTACTGATATTAATTTTATTGATACAGTTAGTACAGATTATAGTATTCTGATATATGTGTTACCTTAAGAGTTTAGGATCTCTGGTCCATTTTTGTTCTCTCCAATATATTGAAATGGTAGTGAAGAAAGTGCATTTTCCCCCCAATTTCTCTTTGCACTTCATGGACATAGCCAAGTACCTCCAGGGTACGTAAGACTGACCCAGATGAGGTGCAACTCCATTGGCTGCAAGGGAGGCCTTGAGCAGCATCATTCACTTAGACGGGCTGAATTAGTAAATAAACAAGTCTAATCTTGTTTAACAGGAGTCACCATGCCTTTAGCTCTCCTTTCTACTTTAAGTATGCATCATCTTTGAAGCCTCCTGATTAATACATAGGTTTTTATTTTCAACCTCCAGATGTGTCACAAATAGAAGTTGTGATGACACCTCTCATTTTCTGCTGTTGACACCGCAAGAAGATGCTTTTGTCTTCGTCAGATTAGCACAACATATTCATATAAGGAACTGAAGAAGATTTGCATGCTACAACTAAAAGTGAATCCTGCCATTCTTATCAACCTCATCTTCCTCCTAGCTACCCTCTTGTGATACCATGACCTCCTACATCGATGAATATTGCAGGAGCAGAGAGGTAGATATTAAGGGTGCATACCTGGCTTTTCTGAGGTCAATGGTTGTTTTGCCAACAACTTCAGTAGATCCACAGAGTCATTTCATAGAATAATTTGGCAACAGTCCTGCATGTGGTTGCAAGTGAATATATCATGCCTCCTACTCAGAGTCCAATTAAGGTCAGTTCTATATGTAACTACAACCTTTGCCACCGAATATTGTCAGAGACCTATAAGCATAAATAGTTGTTACTCTGGTTGGCAAGGACATCAGTGCTTCACCCAGACCTAAGGGGAAGCGATGCAGATAATTCCAGAAATTCTTGTCACTATTTGAATATAGAGAAAGAATTATTGTACCAACAGCTTGTCATTTTTCCATGGCAACATGAATGAATCCAATAGAAATCTATTTTTATTATATGTACACAAGTGACAACTCTGTATAAAAAGCACTGAGAGAATTAGAACCATTACACCTGTTTTTTTTTTTCTCTCTAGCATTTTTTGACCTGAAAGTCAAGAACCACAAGTTTCCACCTTGCTTCCATCATTAAAAATGAGGGAAGTTGATTTCTTTATTTCAGTTAAATCTCTGCTTAACAAAGGGCCACAGAATTCAGTCCACTGCTTATACCATGTAAAGCCAATGTATGTCTACTGTGTGATGTTGGTAGTATTCATTAGAGAACAAAGGAGCCACGTTTTGCAGAGACATGATGATATTGCCATGAGTAAAACTTTGCATGGAAATTACCAAATTTGGACACTAAAAAATTGCAGCTCTCAATAGAAGGTAAATTTGTTTCTGCTATTTTTCCTACAAGATGTAGGAAAAACATCCTAAATGTGAACAAAGTCAATGTTCTCAGGGCATGTTTTCCGCTGTCTGTAGCATCTGCTCCCTCTAATCTTTTTTCTCCAGTCACCATATTCAACAGCAACAGACACAGCAGATGCCACCCTGTCAACAGCAACTATGAGAAGAATAACGTGTATCACTAAAGCTACACTCAACAAAATATGGACCCATACATACAGTAATGTCCCAACAAAGGTAAGGAAGGTAGAATTTAAAAATTCTGATTCACCATGCCATGGAAAATATAAAATAATATTTTCCTTTTCCTTTCCAATGCAGCTTTTCTTATTGGGAAGAAACAATATACAGTGTTTGTCACAACTCTAGTATAAAAGATAAGGTCTTCATGTAGAGGAAGCACAGGAAAATAATTTGTTTCAATTACATAAATCTGCACCTCTAAATTTCAAACTTATTCACTGTATTAATTTTCAAAAACATGTCCAATTAAGTTATATGGCTATCAGATTTTTATATTCTGAAAAAAAAAAAAGCCCATAAACCATAGCTATGTGTTATTGTTGAGACACTAGAGAGATAAACGGAGAGATTGGTCTAGGAATCATACTTGAACTAATAACAGAACCTCCGTATCTTAAATCTTTATCCTGACTTTTTTTTTTCCCTCCAGTGGAGGTTAGAGGATGCTCATCATTTCTGTAAAAAATAAAAATAAAAATAAATTAAATTTACTTTTTGTTTATGTTGTTTTCTGCTATTATACCTAGGAGAACTTGGGAGCGTTGAAAACTGCTTCAGGAAACTCCTGCCATCTGACCTTATTTCATGTGTTCCCTCACATGAGCTGGAACAAAGGAATGGGCTGGGTGGAATTAAAGAGTGGAGTGTGTGTGTGTGTGTGCATGTGTGTGGTGCATGTGCGCCTGTGTGCGTGTGTATAAAGAAGTGGTGATCAGACGTTGCTGATAAGAGAAGCCAGTGGTGCTTCTGGGTGATGTGTGTATTCAACTCCAGGCTGACTCCTCTTATGCTAATACAGCCAATTTCCTCTTTTATTTCATTTCTGGAGCCTGAATCTGTGATCTCTGATAAGGTTCCCAAGGATACCGCCTTCACTCACAAATGGGCAAGCAAAGGGGGGGTAGGTGACGGAGACGTGTAACTCGCAGAGAGCACTAGTGGATGAATAATTTAAAACTCCGCCCGGAGATTTGAGGCAAAACGGAGAGATAAGAGACACCACAGGGTCTTCTCTGTTTATTCTGAGCTTCATCTTCCAATGACAGGTGACCTCCGAGGTCAAGGGCATTATGGGAAATGGAGCCAACAGTGGGAAAAGGTACTACATCCCAGAAGGAAGTAATGATTCACTTGGTGTCAAATGAAAAATTGATCCTTTTTTCCCCTCCTGCAATTTTTCTCTCTCCCAGTTTTCACCAAGAAACTTTGGGCCCGTGGCTGAAACGAGCCCTGAACGACAAGAGCAGATCCCAAGCAAAATGGCCGGTAGCGATGGGATTGCACCAGTGTGAAACTGGTGCGAGATAAGAATCAGGACCTTTGTCTGAGCAGCGTGCTGTCTGTGTCTGTACACAGGGAGTCTGCTTTGCTAGCAGTTTTATCACATCAGATATGTATAAAGGCAATACCTCAGAAACATCACAGGCTCGATCCACCTCATGTAAATTGCTGTTTTTCACTGGAGCGACCTTAATTTACATCCACTCAGAATCTGCCCTCATATTTTTAAACAAAACACTCCCTCCTAACAGTTTTAGACCTTAATTTCATTTATTTTATGTTGGCCTGAAAGTATTCACCGTCACAGTTTTATCTGGTGTTTATAAAGATGCTTAAAGACCTGAAAATTGTCAAGAAACACCTGGTCTTCCTTGGGCCTTATGCAAAAAACAAGGCACATTTACAAGCTCTGACTCTTGTTGTTGCCTCTTTCACTCGAGAAATCCTGAACTCGATGCCTCCTTTGCAATTAGAAAAACCTGAAGCCATACATTCACTCTGGTCGTATTTGTGCTGTTAGCTTTGGGACCTTACAAATTCTGACAGTAAGAAGTGTTCCTAGAAGAGCTCTGCTCCACATTATCAAAACCTTCTGCTCGGTCGTTCCTATTTGTTTCAATATAATGCAGCCGTGACCTCTACAGCAAGAAAAGGAAAAGTCAAATGTTTCTCAGTGCTGGTTTACATTTCCCTGCCTTTTTAAACTGCTGTTTCTGCTTTCCTCTGTTTGACTGTTACCCATGTTTTCATTCCTGAGCAATCACATACCTTTTATCCTTTTAGATAAACATGAAAACATACTAAGGTCACTGCCCGGTGAGAAGTTAAGGTTTTGCGTGACTGCCACCCGCTTGTACCATGTATGCACTTCCCTTCCAACCCCCCTACTCCCACTGCCAGCCGGTCCCACCTCAGAAATGTTTCTTGCAGGCTTTTGGAACTGTTTGGACAAGTCCTGGGGTTGACTCACATCACACCTCGCTTGCTAGTTAACCTAACCCAAGCAGAGAGCATACTGGGCGGCAGCAACCTGCCTGGACTTCTGGTGTGGCTCCCTCCCAGCCACCTTGCCCACTCCTTTTCATGTCCTTGTTTTCATACTCATACCCTGATGAAACAAATGTACTCATGGGCCTAAACCTGAACATCTCACCCACAAAAGCCACACCACTGGGAGGGCTTGGTAAGCGTTAGGTGAGCCATATAACCCTGCTGCTATTTATGTTCACGACAAATGCTTGCCATGGGGGGTCCTCTTGGGTTCCTCCAGCTCAGCCAAAGACAGTATTTGCCTCATTTATACCAGTCTGACTAGGTGCAGTCCTCACAGTCTGAAACGGTGTTGAACTGGGGCAAGCGAGATGGGAATCAGCCCTCCTGGTCTCCCAACGGTGTTTCTGCCTAGGTATGAGTAATGATGGTGGGTAAACAAAATATTCTCCTTCATGTTGCAAGTGGGAAGAGGGAGCTAAGTGATGCAGATACTGGCTTCATTTTAAACACCATTTTGCACCCATTCAACAATGGTTTTGCTCTCTGGAGGAAAGGATAACAACATTGAGACTCAATTGTCAAATGTTATAGTGGCCACCTATGTGCACAATTTTGTATTTAAAAATCAAAGTGTGTATTTGCACATGTGTGTACTTACATATTGGCAAAGCCTAGAGTATTTCAAGACACTATATCTAATTAAGGTAGGAATTCATAAATATCCGCATTATGTCTAAAGCAAATGTGTCTTACTTCTAGTTCAGAGTCATTGCCATAAAACCTGTGCTGGGCTTTACTGCTGAAATGGTTTCTCTCAAAGGCAAAATGTGGGCTGCACTTTTGTTTTGAGATGCAGTTGTAGTTTATGCTCCAAAATTCGTTATCCTTTTCATGCAATTAGTAATTAGAGAAAATGTACATGATGTGTTCAAGAGAGTTTAAATAGACACGTATAGACTATTTTGTTTGGAAACACAATTGGAATGTTTGGAAAAAAAGTTCAAGATTTCCTTCAAAGAGAAGAGGAAATGCATTTTTTCCCCATTAGTTATTTAACAAGAACTGCATATCTAACTGCTGAAGCAGGACTAAGAACTCATGCCACCTCCTCAAAAAAGTGTCCCAACCACTCTGCATCTCTTCAATTATTTTTTATGAATGAGAACAACTTCAAAGGGAGGTTGAATTGATGAAACTTGTAGACTGGAAGTTAAATCATCTTTGAGAAGAACAGTCTGCTAAACTAAGTTAACCACTTCTCAGTATGAACTTAATTTCTGAGATGTTTTATGACAGCAGAAGGATGATACCACCATATTTTTTAAGGTTTTTTTCACATTTTGTAGACTTGCTCTAGCAATGGTAAAAGAAAACTTAACTTATTGGACCTTCTAAAGGACAGAGAGGGGGAAGGTTTAGATGACAAATCCTAACAAGTCTGAGGCGTGAACCACAGAGGTGTTTAGCCCTGACATGAATGAAATGTTTTCTTTGGAGGACAGAAAACAGAAGTTTGGGTTTGATGAAAAGTTACCAACAAAGCTTAGTCTTGATAGGCGACGATAGTAAAATTTTATCAGTCTTTCTTAACTTTTTTCTAGTTTTGGTGATCTAATGCTCCCTTAGTAAGGGCAATTCAGTTTTAAAGCTGTGATTTCCTAAGTGTTAAACAGTAAGAGCTCTTCAAAATGAAAGATATTCTCTATCAGTCTTGGGCAGAGAGATCAGTGATGTTACAGAATTTTGCATTGAATTCGAAATACTGCATTTACAGTAACATCCTCCATAAGTTTTGGAGAAAAAAAAAAAAGAAAAAAGGGTTTATGACAATGTTCTTTCTTACTTTTTCACAAATTGAAACAACAAAGAAAAAAAGAAGAAAAGTTATGTGGCAAATATAATATTTTTTACACTAATCTAAGAGTTTTTTCCAATGAACTGACCTCTGCCTCCCTTTACTGCACCCCAACCCCGATAGATTGAATTAGCTTATTAAAAAAAAAAAAAGAAAAAATAAAAAATATATAATCATACTGTTTAGAATCTGTCATTTACAATTTCCTCATTATCCACACAGTCTAAACTTTAGAAAAATGTATTCTGATTCTATTCTGAGTAATTGCCAATGGAGAGAAAAAAATGTTCCAGATGTTATTTGGTCTTGTTTGTTTTACCGCACTGCAGTGAAGATTGTTATGGGACTTCCATTGCTGAATGAAAGGATGGATCAACCTGATGAAATGAAAAATGGAACCAAAATGAGCACAGACAGAGTCTGGGTAAATTTTTCTTATCTCTTCCTTACTTTTAAACATCACCAAATATCCCCTCTTCCAGATTATGGTTAGTACAGGAAATTAAAGTGTGAAGAGGCTGGCTGCAAGACTGGACCTGGTTCAATGAGGTGATTCATAGTTCTGTAATAAATGTTGATGGTTGAATCTTGGACCCATTAAAATCAACGTCAGGCACAGTGATTTACTCAAGTGCTACAGTTTTCTGTCTCTAGCAATCATATTCTCCATTTCATAAAAATAGGAAGAGGAAGTATCATAGACATTAAATAGTAGAAATGCATCAATTTTTCTCTATAGCATGTAGGAGCAAAGCACCTGAATCCCATAGGCATACTCCATGCAAAAGACAGACTCAGCTTTTACTACTGAACAGACCTTTCAGGCATTTAAAATTGGTTCACCCAGTGGTGGAGACAATTCCTAAAATGAAGGGCCCTAACAAGAGCAGAAAAGTGAGATAAAGGGAATAACACATACTAGGCCTTTCTCCTGAGTCCACCTCCTGCAGAAAGAATAGTAGAAATAAATACTGTTAAATTCTTTTCTTTCATTCACATCAGCTTTACATTGACATAATACCATTGAGTTTGGTAGAGCTACTCCTGATTTATGACAAGGTAAATGAAAGCAGAGTCCGACCCCAAAGGAATATAATATAGACCACCTGTTTTGAGAGAACAACTGGGCTAAGAAATGACTTATATACTGTACATATAAGAAGCATGTGAAAAGGGCATAGTGGGAGTAACAAAAGCCTTCAATTATCCAGGCCTAGACTGGATTACATTAAGTGGAGGAAATAAGGTTGGCAGTATGTTTGTGGATCTGGGACAGGATTGCTTCCTAATTCAATATGTGCCACGACCAACCAGGAAGGAAACCATATTAAAGTTGTGATTAAACACTGAAAGAGCATGATTGAATACCTTCCCTCCCCTTCAGAGGTAGGGGACATGCAAAGATCATAAGCTCCAAAGCTCAAGAACAAACTAAACAGAGAAGTTGGAGTTAGGAAAATTGACCCAGTTGTTGAACTTGGAGAGATTAATATAGGAAATACTTGCTGCATACTGGTTTGTTAAGCATGTATATTTGGCTTCTGTTGTCAAGGTGATTACACGCCTTAATACCACTAAAAACAACCAACTGCAAATTCATAGACTGTGGCAAAATCTCCGGTTTGTTTATAGTAAAAGTAAAATCCATAAAGAAGGCTGCAAAACCAAATAAAACAAATAAAGTCTCATCTATACTTAACAGTTTTATAGGGATAGCTGTACTAACAAAACTTTCTTTATGTGGACACTGCTTATACTGGCAAAATTCACTTTTTGCTGGAATGGCTTACATTGGCTCAGCAAGTGCAATGAGCTAGGAAAGGAAAACCAGTATTTTGCTGGTTTAACATCTACCCTGGAACTAGGACTCACCTCCTTTAACCTTTTTACCTACTTGACTGATCCCAGCTAGTCATCTAGGACACTCCATGGTCAACAGAGGGAAGTATTTCCAGAAAAGGATCATTCCCACCTACATTTAATACCAATTTTATGATGGGTTAAATCTCCTCTAGGTTTTCTGTTTTAATTCATTCACCTCAAGAATACTGATGGTCAAAATCACCTGTGGTGTCTCCTACCATCAAGCTTCTCAGGGACAACCCTATGCAAGGCTTTTAAATGTTTCCAAATTATTTGCAAAAAAGCAGGTATGACAACACAGGTTGGGTCCTTCAAGTAGTAGGACTACATCACTGTGGTTCGTTCCTCATCTAGTTAACCTGTTCCTCTGGTGGTATTTCATGACAATGTGATTCCACCACTTTGGGGTCCTGACTTAGCCCCAGTGTTAGTTATGAAACCTCCACACAATATTGCTTATCATTAATAGATCCTTCAGGCAGATGAACACCTAAACAACAGCAATGAAAAGTATATCTCCAAACAACATGTGGTGAAGGATTTTTGTGAGGATCTGGCTTAAGTTACTGATTGCATCCTGCCCAAGAGAGCAGGCTCAGAGATCAGGCCTTCCTTCAGGAGTCTGTCCTACCAGTGAGGTCAGAAATGACTAGCCTTAAGGTCAGTAGAAAAAGCAGCTAGAAACCCTGCACCTCCAACTCATCTCCTCCCTTCCTACAGACATTTATTGCTTGGACTGGTGAAAAAGCAAATGGAGTGAGTTGAAAGAGCTGGACTGTGTACATCAACTTGTGGTTTTAACAGGTCTGTTCCATTTGGATAAATAAACAAGGAATATAGCATTTTCAGTCATCGTGTTTTATAAGTAACTGTATCCTAGCCAAATTTTAATTTGAAAAGCTGCCTAATTTCCTTCCAAACTAGAATTTCAATAGGATAAGGTGACAAAGTTTCCAAAAGCTCTTAGAGGATTAAGAGGCACAGTTTCT
This sequence comes from Thinocorus orbignyianus, assembly GCA_013400375.1. Taxonomy (NCBI): domain Eukaryota; kingdom Metazoa; phylum Chordata; class Aves; order Ciconiiformes; family Thinocoridae; genus Thinocorus; species Thinocorus orbignyianus. Next base: position 588,994 of record VXBW01003496.1, on the reverse strand, counting down.
TTTCATTTCTAGTCCAGGAGCAGTGCATACCTCGCTTTTCAATCTGCTTTCAAACCCTTCTCTGAGTATAGTCCCTTTCCTGTGTTGTGTTATGTTATCCATTGTTTTATACCACTGTTTTCTACACCACGGTGGCTTCATTAGTGAAGTTATTTCTAATCGTCCAAATTCTCTAGGAACCGCTGCTCCTTCCCATAGTCACAGTAGATCTTCTTCAAAACTGGGCTGGAAACTTGGAAGCTTCTCCCAAGGTGAAACGGCATCATTAAAATAACTTTGCTTTCAAAATAAGATAATGATTTCTGTCCTGATTGCAGCCCACACATTTGTGCTGCTTTTCATTTTTCACTTTGGTTCCCAGATTTTACAAGGAAAATAAAGTGGCAAATTGGGACTGTGAAAGATAGACGGGGGTGGGCTGGAGGTGGTGAAGAGGAAAAGGATTAATAAAACACAGAAGTGAAGAGTCATAAAAACACACACCAAAAAAAGGCCAGAAGTAGCAGAGGGAATTGAAGAAAAATAATACATAAAAGATGCAGATAATCTGAAAATGAGTCAGTAAGACTGTTAATAAACAAGTGTGGGAGAATCTGTGACAAGTAAGCTTGACTTTTGTTAACAGTTTCAATTAATTCTCCCTAGCATAAAAAGATGTTGAATATCAGATATTTAAGACTATCATATAGATCTTTAAAATACAGTAGGAGTCATTTGTCCCTTACTAAGCATTTGTTGATCAAACATCTGGGTTTGGTAAACGAGCAACCAGATGAAATATGATAGCCTTTTCTTTAGAGGAAGTTGAGTTGCATCACCCTACAGTTATTTCTAACTCCAAAATCTTTGTTTCTATGATCCTGAGGTTTTCAGTAGTAAATACATTCATTAAGCATCAGTTCATCAACCTACTTAACATGACTCCATCTCCATTCTGGCAAACTGTGCAGTAACAACAGATTTAAGTTAAGTGCATGCTTGACCATCTGAATTTCTGAATTAAGGTGTACATGACCTCTTTAAGTTATCATTTAAAACCAAGGTGAGATCAAAGACTTGGAAAGAAACATTGCACAGACAGAAATTGCTAGGTACGTTTGGACTTTTACGTAGTTTCTTTCAGAAAGAAGAACTTTTGCTAGAATGTATATTATATGTAACATAAAATATCCATTACTAGAAGTAGCATAATCCCAGTGCAGTATGTTGATGTTCCGGATGGACCTACTTCTCTGTATTTTCTTCCTGGCAGAGAATTCAAGAGGGGAAAAATGAATGCACAATACATTTTTCATTCCTTTGTTTACTTATACCTAAAGATGCAAACATTCTTTACACATTTTAAAAATCTGTCAGTGTACTTCTGCAAGTGAGATACTGTCACAAATAGTCCTCCATAAATACTTACAATAAAGACAGAAGAATGAATGTTGCTATTTGTTAAATGCATGTGAATACAAAGGACTTCTCAAGTAATGCTGTTATCTGTGGTGGATCCAAAGTACAAAGCAAAGCCTCTGATGCTTGGTGTCCTACCATAAAATCCACACAACACTTCCCATCCAACATATATACACACACATGCCTACATAGGTATAAATACTTTAGGTCAAACAACCATATTGAAAATATGCAACAACATCAATGTGGGACATGTCATATATCCCAACACTGTTTCCAAACAGGAACATAGCCAAGCCAAAAACATGCATGTTCATTCCCTTGTCTATTCACTTTTCATTGTCCTCAGTCAGATTTTATAATCAGTATGTCAAACATTGCACAAAGCAATATGGGAAAATATATATCAGATACTAAGATCCCTAAAGTTGCCTTACGAATCAGGAGCTGGGCATATGCTTGTGTACTCATTTTTGTTTCATTTTACATGCCTTTTTTCTCTTCTTTATAATTATATGTTCCTGCTGATTCAAATGTAGTTCACAATGAACTGACATTTTTTTCCAGCTATACCATGTCTGAAGTCATCAACAGCTAATACTGGATAACATTACCCGTGAGATACTTTTTCACTTGCTACCAGAACCACAAGGATAAGAGACTTGTGATTTTTTTAATTTGTTTTAATGGAAGTTAAAATATCTACCTGCTTGTGTTTTTCTGCAAACTAGGATTCACAAAAGTAAAGAATTTGGTAAGACTATTAGGATTGGAATGGAGTTATGCTGGGGCCCATTCCTTTAACTGTGTGTGTGTTTATCTTCATCACGTTTATTTTTTCTTTTTTTTTTTTTTTTTTTTTGAAGGACAAAAAAGTGTTATTCCAAAGTTTAAATAAAAATATATTCTGTGTATCAAAATACATAGATATTCAAACTGAAAATTGGTAAATTCTACTGTTGTCAGTCCCTGCTGTTGTGAGTTATAGGAAACTAATGATATTTGCCTGATTGGTATAGGTTTTACATGATGAATTCTTAAACCTGGCGTTAATGGAAACTCTTTGAAGAAGCATTATAAGACTTGAGGATAAACCAAGATTCTTCATAGTGTTTTCTGGGCTGGGGGGGAGGCAGAAGTACTGAGTACTTCTCAGTACTGAGTACTGCATCAATGTAGGATGTCATAACCTACTAAAATATTTATAAAATTTCTGGCGAAATGACATGTTTGTTCCTCCCATTCCTGATATAAATTTGACATTAATTTCATTGCGCCAATTCAATTTAAAACTGTTTGGCTAGTCAAACTAAGGCAGCATCAGCAAACATGACAAAATATGTACCATATTTATGTCCTCCTACTTGCCCATAGTTCTGTTTAAATTCCTCTAGGGAATTTTGGTAAGGTTATTAGTCAGAAGGAGAAACTATCCCAGAGATTATTGAAAGTACTTGGTTCACCACGTTGCAGCTAGCATCAACCTGGTATTTTTAAAGTCTGTAGTTTATCAGCCAGATCTACCTCTCTATCAGTTGATCTACTGAACACATTTAGATTCTTTCTCGTATTCAGTGAAGTTTCTTAAATTTCTTCCAATTCCAATTGTGCAATGTATGTGTAATTAATGTGTTGCACATAATTAATTCTTAATCTCACCCTTTGCCCAGAGGGAGGCAAATGATTGCCATAGAACATTTTGTTTTGGTAGGGCTAGCTGGGTACATGCAACTTTTAGGCAAATCAAGGTAAGATCCACCTGGTCTGAATAGAAAACACAGTAATATTTGGGATAGTCTGTTGACCACCCCACAGTCTCTTACTTATTTCAAGGAAACTGTCTCCTGTATGAACAAGCTTCTGTTATAGTTTCTGTAGAATATTGCCAGAGGACAAGCCTTATTGACCACAGTGCACACAGGTGAGGTAGTACTGGACTGAAAGGTTCCCAGTTGTTCTCCTATTCACCAGGCTGATTTTTCCCATTCCTTCAGTAGTGTTTAATATGCTCAGTGTTTAATTTGCTTTTCTCAAGAAAAAAACTAAAGCAAACATACCTGACTTCTGTAATGGACTGGATGTGTATCAAAATCAAACCTCCCAAAACAAGGACATTTCAGAATAAAAATGTTTTTAAAATATTTCAAGTACCATAACCTCTCACAAAGATAAGTGTTTATAAAACCATCATAAAGATCTTGTGATATTTCTCCGGCAATATGCTCATCCCGGTTCTTCATTATATCCAGAAAATAGCTGTCTGTCTTGCTGGCATGGGGTATATTGTCAAGCAGAATGTACTCTCACCCCTCAGAACTGGTGCAGAGTCCTCTTCATATCATGATAAACTGATACCCTCAGACCCAGAATCACACCTAACTTTAGGCAGTTAGCTGGAGTGCCTCAATTAGCAGGTGTCACACCAAACTCTCTAATGATCCCCAGAGAAACAGAGACAACTTATGAAGATTGTTCAGATTTTAACGAGATTCAGTTTTTTTTCTGCAGGTGTTTATGTTTTGGGTTTAGTTTTTTTGATCATGACATAGGAGATCTTGGACAACTGCACAGTTGGGTACCTCTATCAGAAATGGAACCTGAACTCCAGCTACAATTTATATTTTGATTACTTCCTGTACTAGAAAGTATTATGGAAGAAAAACCTCAGCCATTCAAAGTGCAAGATAGGGGGCAAATGCATCCAGAGATGCATCCTTTGAAAAAACATTAGGCAGCGGCACTGCTAAAATCAAATGAGATTCCCAGTCCATATGGTGTCCAGGGTCAAATTCATGAGCAAAACAATTCCATCTTAACTGATCTGGATGTTTCACAGCTGCTCTGCCTCCTTGTTACAAAGCAAGTATAGTGCACCAGTAAATCTGATGCCAACTGTAAATCTTATAAATATGAAATAGCCCAGAGGGTCAAATTCATCCCTGATTGAGATGCATTAACCTTATTCACTCTCTTGTGTCTCTTGTTTTATAACTTTGCAGTGGTGTCAGCTTTGTTTAAGGTGTACTGGCATAATAATGTGAGAAAAATGGCATGAAATATGGTGGTCAATCAGGTTTATAGATGGTTTATACTCATACAACTAGTAAGCAAGAGATAAATCAAACTGCTAGAGACTAAAGGCTTTCTCCATGTAGGAACCTCCAGCTCACAATTTAACTGGGATCACATACACTGTGTGAAACACATCACAGTCAGCTATTGTATCAAGCATCCTCCTGATTTAGTCATAACTTTTAATTGTCACATAGTATGCTATTCCCCCTTACTTCATATTGGACTTTTCCTACCCCTGCAGTGTGAAGATTCATTTAATAACAGGCAAGGACTTGGATTCTTCATAAAAGCACTAAAATATATTAATCACTTCACTTTTGTCTGTGGAAGGAGAGGCGGGAAGGGGAGAAAGCTTTGTATGAAAATTATTAAATTGGGATTGTTTGAACTCATTATTGGAATTATCAAGCTTTCTGTTCACTTGAAAGAAAAGTTCAGATCAATTATATGCACTCACTACATGTTCTTATTTTTCTAATAGCCTAAAGATAGAAGAATGATTTCTTGCATACAATTGCAGTGGAGGCATAAAAGACACATTTTATTTCTACAGCAGAAGGAACAAGTTTGATTGCCATATCTTAGTTTTTCCATAGAAGAGAAAAAGGTCAAAATCTTCTATCCAGCCTTATGCAGATGCCCAGTTCAAGCCCCAAGCAATATTTCAGCTCTCTTAAACTCTTGAGATGAAGCTTATGTGTTGTGGAGTTCTTCTACCAGCATGAGATATGTTTTCTGTGATATGGTGCAAGGAGGTTTTTTTTCATAAATATGCAGTAGCCCGTGGTACCACTGGATGGCAATGGTTACATTTGTCACTAGCACTTTTTAACTCTCCTCCAGTCGCGGTGATCTTCTGCTAAAAACAACTGCAGCATTCAGGACCTGCTTTTCTTCCAGGGATGCTATTCAGAACTTTTCCATTGCTGTCTGCCAGAGCAAGATTAGACTTATTATTTTTTAAAGAATGGCTAAGTACTGCCCAGCTTTCTCCCATGTTTGTACTCTTCACAGGGTAGTCAGAGAACCTCACGCTATGGGTTGCAGGTTACTGAGCCTTGGCAACTCTCATCCTATATGTGAGACAGAACAGCCTTTGGGCTGCTCTAACATTGGGAGAGTGCAGGAGAGGAGAACTGGCATGTCACCGCCAGCTCTTCGAGTGCTTCATCTGCCATGTGTGCTATGGAGAATCTGACTGTGTTGATTTATGTCAGCAGCAGCAGCCTCCCCCACAACATGAATTTGCCTGTGTCCTCTTCATCTCAAATGAGTAAACCAAGAGGGACTAGCTGTATTCAAGAACTTGGACTATAGAGAAGGAAAAGACCCATAATCTTCCTGTTTTTTAATGTCCTCTTGGTGTCCAAAACACTGGACTCAGAGCAGGAATCTCCAATTACACGTGTTGTACATAAAGGTCCTAATCAAGAGACATGAAGATCTTCAATGTTTAATTCATCTTTCTTCTGCTCTATGAATGTGTTGCGTAATATGTTAGCAAGCCCATGCTCTCAGTTTTAGGATCAAGTGGGGAAAAAGTGCAATTCTGTGATTTAAAGACCTGTAATTTGTCAGGGGTTTGGTTTCATGCAGTCAGTAAGCAGTGGATCTGCAGGCTCCGGGTGCAGAGAGACAAGGCTTCTTACTCCTGTTGCGTGTTGTGCTGCTGGGAACTCAAGCAACATCTACTGTTGCAAAGGTAGCATCCAAAGTCTACAGCTGAGATTTGCTTTGCTTATTTGCTACTGATGTTTCTGTTGTATCTAATAACATAAGGTGGCCACATATTTGCATTTCTAATCCTGAAAGTTTGATGCTACTGGTCACTCAAAGTAACAATTTTTCAAACAGAATAGATCAAATAATGAACATTATGTTAGGTGTTATGTGTTATTTTGTTGTTGTGATGGTGTTTTAGTTCTTCTCCTCCCTTATTACTGAGGAAAAACCTGCTATGAATTTCAACAAATCTATTGGAAAATTTTCCAAATCTAAAAGTTGCAATAAATTTGTTTTATGTTTCCAAAGGCAGGGAAGAAAACAACATTACTTGTTAAATGTGCCAGATAGTCATAGTATTATTGGCACTATTGTCAATGCAGAGATGCAGGCACGTCTGTGGTGTGATTCACCTGACCTATTTTATGAGCCTACCTAGACAGAGATGAACTGTACTTATAAACATCTAGCTCCACTCACTGACTCTAAGATCAGTCTCCAAGGTTAAGTGATGTGAATAGTTTTCTGTTGCGTTTTGGCTACAGCAGGGGAAGAGTACAGCACGCTGGAATGTTTCATTAAAAGTGCAATGGTTAGATACTGCTGATACTACATCGGTATTAGTTTTGTCTCGTCATAGTGGATATTAACTCCTCTGTGTCCACCTAAGAAAGTTTTAATTTTGATGTGTCCAGGCTAAGATGCTAATGATTAAAATTTTCATGGCACAGCTCCACAACTGCCTTTTATTTGTAGGATTATTTAGTCATTCAGGTGGGAAGAGACCTTAGAAAAGCCCTAGGCCAGTCTTCTCCTCAGAGCAGGGTCAGAACTGAGTTCAGAGAATCATAGAAACTTAGAGTGGTTAGAGTTGGACAGGACCTTAAAGATCATCCACTTCCAAGCCCCCTGCCATGGGCAGGGACACCTCCCACTAGACTAGGTTGCTCAAAGCCCCATCCAACCTGGCATAGAACACTTCCAGGGATGGGGCATCCACAGCTTCTCTGGGCAACCTGGGTGCAATTTGCTCAGCGCTTTGCCCAGGTTGGTCTTGAAAATCTCCATGAACAGAGATTTCAAACCCTCCCTGTGTCCCTTTTTCAATGTTTAATTATCCCTATAGTGAAGAAATTTTCTTCATATCCAGTTTCCTTATATCTTTGTGTCCTGTTTTGACTTATGATCATTGTCTCTTGTTAACCCTTTATACTTCCCCATGTTGACCCACTGTACTTTCCCGTGAAAAATCTGACTCCATCTCCTCAGTAACATTCTCTGTGAGACTGAAAGAATCCTATCAGGTCCCACCAAGCCATCTCTTCTCCAGGCTGAACAAGCCCAGCTCCCTTTGCGTTTCCTCACCGGGCAAGTGCTGCAGCCCCCAAACGTCCTGGTGGTCCTCTACTAAACTTGCTCCAGTATACCAATACCTTGCTTGTTTGGAGACTCAAAACTGTACACAATAATTCGGAAATATTTTTCAAGGTGGAAATTCCTCTCTGTTTTGAGCCACTGTGAACAATTGAGATTCCTCCCCCAAATCTTTCACATTTGGGATCTGAGCGTAACTCCAGGCTACAGACATAGACGGGGACTGTGTTATTTTATTTTCTGTGTGGAAATGAGAATTAGACAGGGCTGAGGAAGTGGAGTTATGAGCTAGTCTTTATAATGACGCTGGGAAAAAGTGTTAGGAAAGCTGATGTAATTTACCATATTTATAAATCAGCAGGAATCACCTTTCTCGTGTATGGGGGAAGGACAAGGAAACCGTACCTTTGAGGGAATGTGCCCAAGTGCCTGACCTTGCTTAAAAGGATGCTTCAAAGAAAATTCTAGGAAACCATCCTGGAAACTTCAGAAACACTTCACTGTGATGGAAATGAGCTCATATCTGAAATGGAAACGGACATAGAGAGCAAAATTGCACACTGCTTTCACCTCTCACTCTCAGACACAATTTGAAACCGGGAAAAATTTTAGATCTTCCATAACTCACTGAGGAAGTCATGTTACCTCACTTTAGGTGAATGCCTTATAAACTTTGCATATGAATGAGTTATCAAAAAATCCCCTGAGTGTTAATGGAGAAATAACGATGTTTAGACATCATACTGTTAACTCCAGTCTGTAAAAGCTTATACTATTATTGTAAGGAGAGCAGCGGGTGACTGATTCAGCTGTATACCTTTACAACTGTAGCATCAAAAGGATTTTTAGGGACTTTGAACAGTTACATTTTTCTGCTCCACAAAATTAAGAGGTGAGGGATATGGAACAAGGAAATTGTGGAAACAGGATGGGCCTGAGAACTCCAGAGGAACAGAAAAGGAAACGTGAGAAGGAGGAAAAGCTTGATGAGGGAAAGAATGAATGGAAAAGCTGTATGAAAAACAGACAAAAGTTATACTTGACTATATCATTGTCTTTTATTATTTCTAAGTTGTGGGAAGTTTGGGGAGTTTTTATCTTTTTTTCTGTTAATCTGTTTTCTTAAATATTTTCCCTTGGTTCCATCAGTAGTTGAATGCAACCTTCCTCTTTCCTCCCACTCCCCTCCACACACTCACTCTTCCCTCCTCCCACACCCAGGATGCTTGACCTTTCACTGGTATCACTCATAAATTAGCTGACCCAGAGCAGAACTTTAATCATGAGGGCAGGCTGTAAGGAAATGGATTGCTGTGCAGAATTGTGCAAGTTTAAATGTACCTTTTTTTAGTCCACAAAAAAATGCTGAAAATGTCCTTTATTTGAGGTAAAGATTGTTCGCAACAATGTGAGAAAGAGACTGAAAAATTATTTCCACATGGAGGAAGGACCATCCCATAGACTTTGTGGGCAGATTTTTCTCAGCCTCTAACATCAGAGGAAGATGTACTTCTGACAGACTACTTGACTTCAGCAGGTTAGCCACATAGACTAAAATTTTCAAGATTGGGTCTATCGAAGGTTTGGAAGCATAGCACAGTTTTTCTAAGACATGAGCAAAGTAATATAGATCAGATACTCATTTATGATAAATTAGAATGGGATCCATTCAGCATTGTACTCACAAGTCTCTATCAATACCCACATGACATTTTTAGCAGACTATGCTCCATTTATGTGAATTCTGGGCCTTCAGCATTGTCATTGTTACAGAGTAGTTTGAAAGATGGGGGAAGTATTTTTTCTTGTGCAAGCAAACACCAGAAGTAGATTACAGTGACTTCCCGAATATGAATTAAGGAGCAAAATTTTAGCAGTTGGTTCCTCAAGCCTATGTGGTCTACTCCAGTGTGGTATCCATCACAGAACATGTTATGTGTACTTAGTTAACAGGTTAACAGCATCTGCCTAAGTAGCCTGTAAGGTTATGGTGGTAAATCCTTCTGGTTTATTCCAGTACTCTCTGTTAGAGAAGGATATAGAGTCTGGAATACTGTGTAATTAACATGAAACTCAGACTGGGCTCATTGTCCACTCATTATCTCTTTTCCAGTTCTAAACATCCACATTCTTTCTCCTGGGAGCTGGATTGCATATGCTGGAGATCTACCAGTGAGGACATTAAATGAATGAGAATTACACTGGAAATGAGGCCAGGTTCCTTTCCCAGACTGCTGACTATGTTATGAAATCCTACAGAGATTAGTCAGATCTTCTTGGTATGGCATATTGGCTTCTTGGGCATCCCTTAAAGGGAAGATGGTCACTTATCTTTTTAGGTACCTCTGCTCATTCATCACACTTGTGAAATAATCTCACAAGGGCTGGGATTCATGTTTGGAGAGGCGTGGGTGAGGGATAAAAAGTAGGTTGTTCTGCTTTGAATAAAACTTGAGCTAGAGAAAGCTGGGGGAATACGTTGTCTTTACTTCCATGGTGATCATGTGCGGGACAGAAAAAGTAAAGATTTCATCAGAGTTGGTGTGCAGATCCAATTTAATACAGTTGAGTTAAACACAGCACTTACGGAATGACCTTCTGAATTAAAAAACAAAAACAAAAACAACAACAACAAAAAAAAAAAAAAACCAACAAAACACCTTACAGATATTTCCTCTTGTTAACACCTCCTGCCCATGATGATAAATGATATTAGAAAAGAGAAGTGTCATGTTTCTGACTGAATCAGAAAAGACAGATGATTCCCCCCCTCCCCCTCAAACCAGGACAAGAAGGCAAAAAGAAAGCAAAAGATGATAGTTTTTTTTTCTCCTACTCTTTCCAAAGAGGCCTCTCAATGGTTAACTGTAGTGAGAATTTCTAAGTCCAAAAAGTGAATACACTTCTTATTTCTGTTCATGGTTATACCAATACAAGTCTACAGTGACTCTATTCAGGTCTCAGTGCACAAATAGGACCCACGAGTTAGGTTTTAAAGAAAAACCATTGATAGGCAACCAGAGTTACCCAGAAGTGAACACACAGTCTTTTGCATTAAGTTCATAAATTCTTGCCATTTAAAGCAAAGGGCAAGACTTTACAATTGCAACGTCTGTTCCAGCTACATGTGTTCTGTTGCTTAGATATAGTATGTGCTGAATAATATATTTTCAAACCATCAAAGCAACCCCTAGGCCCTGTCCAGCAGAACTGATGTCAGAGGATTTGTTGAATCGGTCCCACTGATGGTAGTTCCTGTGGTTATACATAATGTTTGTACTACTCAGAGAAAGAAAAAAAACATTATGATGGAGACTACAGTCTCTCACAGGCCTTCAATTACATTGACATTGACTACAGAAGCACTCCTTATTCTCCTTGCTTCTGAGTGATGTTTTAAATTCAAATGGTGGAATCTGGTCTTAACTTTGATGTTTCAAAAGCTTAAGAAAAACAACTATAGAATCAGAAAAAAAAAGAAAAATCTAATTAAAAGAAAAACTGATGAGATCTGAAAAAAGTTGCAGGAGTCAGAAGAGAGAGGGAGGGAGGTACATGTTAAGAGATAGGTTTTTACTCCAGAAGAAGTTCCCCTTTAAAGTAAAAATAAATAAATGAGAAGACTTTGTTTTTAAAATTCATTTTTTTTAATGATAGTGAAGCAAAATTTGTGCAACTACATAGAAAAATAGAAAAATTCCAATTTAGAATTCCATCATGAAACGACACCATTCTAATTTCTCCAGGCCACGGTTTGTTAATATTCCACAAAGTCCCAGGATGCAACTATAAGACAGCATTCAAATCTATGAACATGAGGCAATCATGCTCAGCAGAGTATAACAATAATTATAATAGAGATTAAATAAAAATAATTAGAAAAAGTTCATCTAGTTTTGATGTATTAATTATTCTGACCCTGTTCTATTCAGAGTCTAATTATCTGGTTCAGTGAAAATGCCAAGATTTCTACGACTCATAAAAATTACATTCCAGTAATTATGTCAGCAAACTAAACAGTATTCATTTACCATGCCTTTTTATGCACACATTTGAATATGCTTTTTTAACTGTTTTTGCTCTTTGTTCCTATTCATGGGAAATAATACCTGTAGAGAAATTTGAAAGTCAGTAGCACTCTAAACGTAATGTGCAATTCTTGCTGATATTTTTCTTTTGTGAGGCTTCTGTAAGTCTCATATAACCTTTGTTTAAAAAACATGAATTAAAGTTCACTCTTCAGTTGTTTCAAAGAAGCATTTTGAAGTCTGTGCTGTTTAAAAAAAAAAAAAAAGAGAAAAAAAGAAAAAAAAAAGTTTAAAGTGCCAACACAAAGCAGAATTTCCTTTCAAATAAGTTGACCATAAAGGAGACTATAAACTAACTCATCCCCACAGTGACCATGATGCAGTGTGGTCCTAGAGGGACAGATTCCCATCCTAGTCTGTCCCTTTTTTTGCTTCATGCAAAGGCAAATAAAATGTGTAGCACCAGCTACACAATACCAGATGATAAAAATCACTGAAGCTCGACAGAATATGAAAAAAATAAAATGCAGCAGGTGGGGATCTGGCCTTTATTTTGATGAGACTGAAGATGAGACTAAGTTGGTCTTTTCACACAGAAGCAAACTCATCTCACCATAGGGCTGTCACGATCCAGTTGGTATTGTCTAATTTTGAGCTATCAAATCTTATCTAACGCGGTAACCTTGTCTCAGCAGTCCTTAAACTGTTGACGTGTGTCCAGATAAAACCATGGAGTAAATCAGTGTCACCTACCAAGAGGCCAGTAAAATCACTCTTGGGTTAAGAAAAGGCTGCAAATGCGTCACAATATTATATTGTAGTAGTATACAGATAGTATTCTGGTAGTATGGATATTGTGTGAAGGGAAAGAAAACAGAAACAGCAATAAGATTCTATTCTATGGTCAAGTTCCTTCAGCTTCCAATTGATGTTGCTTCACCTGCGCAGAAGAAGATTACAAGTATAGATATATTTTAGGTTTGGTGAGGGGTTTTTGCTTGGGTTTTTCTTTTGTTTTGTTTTATTTCTCCAGAGAACAGATGCCAGTAAGTTGATGTGACCAAACTATCCCCGAGAGTTTGCCCAAAACAATATCTCTCTCTGCTGTTGCTAGCATAGGTGATGACTGCTTGCACAGGGAATCAAGCAGGACAGGAACCCAAGAGAAAGACAGGACCCAAGATTTTCTCCACTTTGTTCTTTTGTTCAGTTATGGGACTATAGTCCTTACACCATTTTAAAGTGGAAATTCACATCCATTTCTTTGTTACTGATTGTTCTGAAATGAAATTCTTTTAAACTATCAGAATACATGTCAATTACAGCTGACTGCTGAAGTTTTGTTTTAGGAAGAGGAGATGCATAAAATACCCCAAAATTTCCCACTACAATTTACCTGCTGCTCCCTAAACAAGTATATTTTAGGAAATTCCAGAATTTGGGAGGTTTTTTAGGGCTTTCCTCCTAGTGTAAATCACATTTCAAGTACACAATTCTCTCGTTTTCTGTCTAACAATTTCTAACTGGTACAAGTCAGTCCCAAATCTATTTTCTCAAATAACTACCACTGTGATATTTTCCGTTCAGCAAACAATGATACTGGTTTTACGGTACTTTTTTTCCTCCTTGCTTTCTGCTTTATTGTAGACTGATAGACCTTGTAATGTTGGCCAAGCCTAATGAGCCATGAAAGAGCAGACAATATTACAAGGAAAAGATCTAAAATACACAGCCTCTATTCTGCTTCCACTTGTCTAGTATGTTTAACTTTTTGAAATGTTATGATATGAAATTTGCTGCATTCATAAACTATAATGCTTTGTCATAACTACCTGGGTTTTCACATATGTTACTCTGGGAGGAAGAAGCTCCATTGCATATTAACCTTCCCACAAAAAACCCAAAACCCAAACAACAAAAAAAAAAAAAACAAATCCCAAAAAACAAACGCCCAAACCTTTAAAAAATATTTTTAAATAATTTATCCTCTGAAATTCAAATTCTTATTATGGTTATATGATGAGATTTCAGGTAGAAGCAATACATAGGTGTTAGAAATACGAAACATAAACAAGTTTAAAGGAGAATTGTTATGTCCTGGAAGACTGAAGTGGTGGTGTTGTCATGTCTCATAGAGGACTATGCCTCATATGAAAGGACTATCTTAATGAGTAAGATAAATCCGTAATAACTATTGGATTAGAATAAATGAATATACTCTTTCTCTATAACAGACTTTCTAATTTAAAGTATTACAGCTGACTTCGGAAATAAAGATGTCAAATGTCTCAACAGATGCAATATCTTTTTCTTGCCATCGGTACAACAGATGGGTTGACATTCAACTTCAACCTCCAGTACTGCAAGCACAATTTGCTGCAAGTTGCTTGCTGCTCCTTGGTATTCCCCAACGGTTGTGGTATTGTATAGAAAACGTGAGAAGACTAAAAAAGTATTATGCATGTGATGGACTTTGATATTTTTCACATAGTTTTGGGACAAAGAGGGAAAAACCCACAGACCTTTATAATCTCTTCTTGCAAAAGGCAAAAGGTGAGGAGAAGAGAAGAGAAGAGAAGAGAAGAGAAGAGAAGAGAAGAGAAGAGAAGAGAAGAGAAGAGAAGAGAAGAGAAGAGAAGAAGAAAAATAATACTCATAGCAATGTTACGTCCTCTACAGGCAAATTTTGTTTACGTTAATGTACAAAAATTCAATTAATATTTCCCCACACCTCAGGAGAGTAACTGTGTTGCTTTTCTTTTTTTCTTCTTT
>VXBW01003496.1:546425-574523 GCA_013400375.1 Thinocorus orbignyianus | reverse complement strand
ATATAAACATGCCAATTGTGCAAGAAATAAAGGAGTGATTCCTTATTATTACAAGAAAAGTTGAGTTATTTGCCATTAAAACAGAAACTCTCCTTCCCAAAAATGACCAAAATAGCAAACCGAGGTTTCCCTCTCTCCCACCCCCGCTCTGTCCTTTAGCTGGAAAGGCTCAGATCATCTAGCAGTACCTATGTCAGACCACAGCATTTTGATTTAGTGTTGAGACGTCAACTTAAATTATTTCTATGGATAGTTCCCTTAAGAGAGGAAAATTATCTCCATCAAAAAAAACGTATCAGATGGGTGGGCTGCAGCTATCAATTACCCTTTGAGTACAAGCTTTGGCTAAATCTTGTTTGCTGCTTATTCCCTCGTGGGCCAGAGGTTAACCTGTTAAGTTGAGAACTGATCCCAAAGTAGACATTAATGTCTTAATGCATTTAGTGGCTGTGGATCTTTTTGGCGGCAGGCCCCTGGGATTGTATTGTTTCTCATACTTGACTAGGTCACCAATTGCAGAGGGCACCTGGAATGCTTGAATAAATATGGCTCGGTTTACCCTCTTCCCCCAGTTATTATTTCAAAGCTGTATGTCTTTCTACTGTTCGAGACGTTCATGTGTCATGAAATATTTTCAAGGTACCAATAAGAATAACACATTTGATCTTTGAAGCATCGTGGCCTGCTTTTCCTTGCATTGTTTCAGGAATGGTTATTGTAGCTGAAGAGGACTGTAATTTTTACAAAAGGAAATTATTTGGGTTTCACCTTTTTCTGCATCACACTTCAGTACTGGAAATTGAGCTAAAATGCTAAGGCTGTTCACCACGAGCCAAGCTCTGAGGTCTGGTTCCAGTTATACCAGCAAAGACTCAATTTACATTTTTTTTTTTTCCCTTCACATTTGCATTTAGGTGTTCTACTAAGGATAAATTTGAAGGTTAAATCATTACACAAAATAAGTGAGAAGGTATAAGTAGGTGCTTAGCATATTTTAAAGGCCTTGTAGGAGTTTTACAGCCACTGGCATTAGACTCAGAATTGTGAGTTCTTAGACTGAGATAAAATATTTTCACTGTAAAACCCTCTATGCAGGAGCTTGGGGAATATTGTTGTTGTGCAGTGTCTGATCTTTATCCCTGCCCCATCATAATTTTGGATAGAAAGACCCAAAAAGGTTCTGTGAGTACTGAGGTTCACACCTACTAGTGTGGCTTTGCCTCTTTCGGGTGCTACATGGAGAACTGTGTAATTGTCTTTCACACTCAGTAACACTTCTGAAAACCTGACTCTGATGAAATTGTTTTCTGAAGTTGTTATGGCAAAGAAGGGAAAGAGTTTTTCAAACCCTGTGCACTAGAATTTCTAGGCCTAGTAGAGATGTAAATTAAAGAGAAAAAAAAAGAAGAAAAGAAGAAAAAAACTCACCCAAGGATTGAACCACAAATTTCACAACCAGGAGTATGTCTACAGGTATTTCATATCAATTACAGTGGCTGCTGATGAAAGAAAATTACAGTAAAAATAACCAGACTTGAAGGAAAACAGCAGTTGTATAGAA
The DNA here is from genome assembly GCA_013400375.1 of Thinocorus orbignyianus. Classification (NCBI taxonomy): domain Eukaryota; kingdom Metazoa; phylum Chordata; class Aves; order Ciconiiformes; family Thinocoridae; genus Thinocorus; species Thinocorus orbignyianus. The sequence continues at coordinate 572,962 of VXBW01003496.1, read as the reverse complement.
CAAATAACTGGGAGACAGGGTTTGCAAAAAAAAAAATCTTGTAAGGAGGGGCTGCTCTTCCACAGGACCATGTTATCTTCCTGCAAAGTCCCATGCTTCTGAGTTAAAAGGACTCAGCTGCTCATGGGTGATATCAACCTTTAACTGGATCAGTCCCAAACTGAGCCACCCAAGGATCAGACCACACTGTTTGCAGCCAGGACTGTGCATGCATAGGCAATTACTTGGGGAGAAAGTGATGAGAGAAAATGTAATGTAAACTCTGCGCTCAGCCAATAAATCTTACAGTAGCCTAATTTTTCTAGGACTGATGCCTCAAGCAATACCTGTGTGGGCCGGAAAGGAAGGAAGGGAAAGAAAAAAAAAAAAAGAAAAAAAAGTAAAAAAAAAAATAGTCTTGAAGTTTCTAAAATTCCCATATCCTGTTTATCAGAACATTGCTGCTTCTCTCAAATTGTGACCTTTCCCTTGGGGATTTTAATCTTCAGATGAGACCTCAAAGCCTTTGGGTTACTGCAGGAGACATCCTTGCCCAAGAGTGGACCAGAAACACATCGTGCTCAACGGCAACTAATTTCATGCTGTTAAAACAGAGTACAACCTCTGAGCCAGCAGCTGCTGCCTGTTTTCAGGTGACTTTCGTAAATCTGACCAATGTCAGCTGACTGAGGTTGAGGAAAAAAATTCTTTTCCTTTTTTTTTTTTTTTTTGGCCTTATTCTCTACTTTCTGGTCAAATATTGCATATTCAACATTTCAAACAAGTAGCCAGCTCAGCTACAACCCACTAATGATCATCACACACACTAAAATAGGAGCTAGCTGTAGTCTTCAAGCTTGTGATCTCTTTTCCTGTACCAGGGAGGAATACATGAAATGACTTCACCTACCTCGGTCAATGAGGAATCCATTGTTTTTCAATAATACTCATCAGGGGGAATAAAAAATGGCAAGGTGAAGAAATCATAACACCTCTGCAGGACTGAAGTTGTTTCTGCTTTGCAGAGAAGAAATTGAACAGCTATTCACTTTGTCCAAATTTCCCAACAGACCCTTTTTTTTTCTCCCCAGAACCACTTTCTCATTATTTTTTTTTCTTTACACAAAACATGAAGTCTTCAGTTATTGACTTAGCAGGTGTCTGGTTTCAGTCAGTAAAAGAAAAATTTCAATAGCCATTTTGAGAAAACATTTGCTAAAAGCTTTTGCTAAATGGATTTTCAAACATCATTTTGCTTTTGCTAGATTTTTTTTCAGATTCCTAGAAGGACTTCGGGCTTTTACATTTAAATAAAATTTCCGAGGGGGGGAAATATCAACCAGGCAACAAATCCCCTGTGTTTATGTTTAGCTATAATTTTCCCCAAGAAGGTAAGAAACCCCTTGCACCTCTCAGTAGATCATAAAGTATATGATTTTTTTTAAACAGACAATGTAGTTAACACTCATTTCATATTTGCACCATATTTATTTTTACTGAAATATGAAGCTGAATTGAAAGAACCCCCTTTCCTGCGCTAAGCCAAATTTTCTTTTGTTGCTACGGATCTCTCTTACTACAAATCAAAATCACATACAGGGACAATTAAATCATAGGTCAAGTCAAGCATCATAACTTATTATGCTATGATAACCACTTGTGAGTGTGAGTCCAAACTTGCATGAACCAGCTACATTAATTCCTATGTTTAATTAATAGAACTGTCCCTATATGGAAAGTTGTTGTGATTTTAAAACAGAACCTGAGAATACTTAACCCTGATTTGCTATTACGTTAGGTCAGAAAAAGCGTGATTTTTCATCAAGTCACATACATTCAAGTGGGGGGTGAATAGGAAATAAAACAAGTCCAAAGTTTTGATCAGCTCTAATTTTCACCCAAGAAGGTGGAAATTGTTTACAGATTTCATTGTGTTTGTTAGCACTTTATAGTAAATTACACAACTATTCCTCAGCCATCATGAATTACCTCACCTATTCTGTGACTGTGGGATATTTCACAAAAAAATAACCTGTAAAAATAAAAGTAAAGCAAGTTGCTTTTGTTAGTGGTTATGCTGACACAAGACGGTCCCATCTTTTTTGTCAACATTTTTAGTTCTTTCCCTTACTCTACCTTGCTGTCTTCTATCATGAAATAGTCATGTTGCATGGTGAACAATAACATTTTAACTATTTGGATTAAAATGAATCTTTTTTTCATTTTTTCATTTGTCATGACATTTTGACTGCTTATTTGTCAGCAGAATCTGTTGCTTTTTAATTATGGTCCCATATCAGTGTTAAATGCGTAAAGACTAGAGAAAGTAACTAGGATGGATATAGCAGGCAAAGCTTCTCTCAAGCCCCCCCCACCCTCCAGCAGGAAGGTATGTTTAACCATCCCCAGGAGTTTTATGCACCAGTGGGGAGGAGAAAGACAAGGCAGTGACTGAGCTTCAACTTTGAAAATGTCATGGTGGATTTAGGTACCTAAATCCCTTTAATAACCCATCCCTAAGTGATTTGGCTGAGGTCATAAAGACATTTTACAACAAATCGGGGGAATGAAGCCCAGATGTGCTATTTCCCATACAGGAATCCTAACTCCTGTTCTGGGTTTCCCCTTTTCCCCTGAACTCAACAGAGATATGCCTGCTCTACCGTTGTAACCTTTTCCTAACGTCTTTAAGATGGGCAAGACTTTCAACCTCCATCTTTGGTGGTTTATAGCTTCAAGGACCATCAGAAAATTACCATGGGGGACAGGATTTAAAACAACAACAACAACAGTGAGCATGCAGAGGTTTTTTGGTTGTGTTTTTTTTTTTTTTTCTATTTCACTCCCAAGGCGAGGAATTTTTACAATACCCTCTGGAGTTCCCCTGGCCTCAGCATCAAACATAGAGTGCAGCAGCCAAGAACAGGCCCACACCCTGCACAACTTGCCAGCAATAATTAATTAACTAAGGAGCAAACAGCAGCAAATATTCCCTGCATAGGATCACACGGTTTCATTTGGTTACATTCCAGTGATTGGAGTGTCACTCCATCTCTTTGTATTGCTGCTTGGTTGTTGGTTGCTTTTTTTATATATATATATGTGTGGGTGGGTTTTTTTGTTGTTCTTGTTGTTGTTTTCCTTTAAATGAAAACTTAGAATCTGATTTAATAACCTAAATCTCAAAGCTGAGCCCCAGGAATGAACATAGAAATCCAGCAATTTAATCTCTCTTATAGCTTGCTAAACTTGAAAAATCTCGGTGGCCCACCAACATCTTTCCAAACTGATTATTGCAGCTACTTCTTGACTTCTGCTCCTACAGTGAACACTTCTGGAATTATTGCTCCTCAGCAGGTATTCTAGCACAGCTCCATCAAGAGACTTATAAGGGACTTCAGCAGCGAGTCGTCCGTTTGTCTGATGCTGCTGCAAATGTTCTCCTGAAGGCACCAGTGCTCACCTCACTCTGGTCAAGACTTGGGAGCTCAGCTTGCATGTCACTCCTAACCCAAAAAGGGAATTACAAATGATGTGTTTTTCTACTTATTTTGTTCACAGGGGTCCATCTGGTAGGTGTTTTCAAAGCCCGTGAGCACAAAACATCGCTGCCAAATTAGCAGTGGGTCCTGCCGTCCTGTTTTGTATAAAGACTCCCCAGCTAGAGCATACCCAACTGTCAAGGACCTGGATTAATTTCTGTCCCCATGCCACATCTCTCATTTAACAGGTAGACATCCCAGCCAGGGGGTTACAGTGAGCAGCGTATCTCCTTCATGAGGGTTCACATCTCTTGCAGTATGCAGAGAACTGTGCTCCACAGCTCGCATCACTGTCCACAGTCCCAGGAGCTGTGGTGTGATTAATTGATTATGAGTGATCGTAAGAAAAGTACAGAATAAATTGGTGGAGGTGTTCTAAGGGCATAGATGATCTCAGACCTCCTGGCTGAAGCCATTTGAGTTTGCAGGCAATAATTCCATATTTCTGAAGCCCAAAATAGAAGTGCATCAAAGTAGCAGGGAAGCTGCAGTTACTGTCTGTATATGAACTACTCCTGGAGTTCCTCCTTTCCTTGTCTCTCCGAGGTATGTGTTCCTGTGTGGATTTTGGCTAGAAAGAGATCTTGATATGGAATTGCACTGTTTCTTAGCCTAGTTAAGGCACTCATCTGGCATGAGGGGTGGGGGGGTTCGAGTTCTAGCCTGGAGGCCACTAAATATTTCAATACCTGCTATTAAGTATTCAATGCGGAGGGAACTTGAGTCTCTCCTGTCGTTAAACTATAGGCCTGTGTTTAACTGTGCTTTTCCTTTAACTGAATTGATGAAAAGTCATGCAGAGTGGGGAAAAAAATATAACCTTGACCAGAAAAACTGTGGGACTTCACAATCCGAGGCACTTATCAACAGAGTGTTGAACATGGGTTGAAAAAATTCCAAAGAGAATAGATTCCATTAAGTTTCCCACTTTTTCAATAAATACACTATATTTTGAAGTATTTTGAAAATAAAGATTTGATGTACCTATTTCATCTAGCTTTAAAAAGAAAAGTTCTGGGTGTCTAAGTCAGAAATGTTCTGGGATAGGCAGCCTCAGTGCAGGAAGGTTTGCAAGCTACAGGAATAGGTAGGAAATAAAGAAGCTTTCATGACAGCCATTTCTTTTTGGCAGAATTAAGCATGGTTTTGCTGAATATGAGGGCTTTGGTTGCCTCTATTGATAGGCAATTAGAACTCTAGCTTGCAGGTAGCTACGCGACAAATTGTCACAACACTGCTCAGTGTTGTGATCCCCAAGTTCCCATCATAGATTGAGTTTCGTGAATTAAAAGGAGCATAAAGAAGGGCAGACTCATGTACTTTGACTTTTGTGCTCTGTAGCACAGTGGATGTACCTACAATGAAGACAGCAGAAAGAAACTGCGTCTCTTCCTTGTCAAGTAACACCGAATGTGTCAAACAGCTGAGAATGAGGGGATGGAGCGCTGTGACCTTCACACCTTAGTCTTGATCCTCCACAGAATCTAACCTGTATGCGTATGCAGCAGCTTTTTTAGGTATGTTTATAAAATTTCCTCATCTTTCAGCAGTCCTTTTACTAAGGCTTTTAGAGGTTGTATTATTTCTTCAGTGTGGCCACAGGCTCTACTAACAACCATTGGGATGTTCTGTATGGCCTGGGCCTGCCTCTTATATAATTATTCTCATCCAGGCAAAGTGGTTATAAAACCATTAACAGTTCTAGAAAGCTCAGATTTGCTACACAATTCAGCTCCCAAATTTGGCCTTTCCTTTACTGATTACTCCATCTGTTAAAGAGCATGAACCAGCTATCCACATCTTTTAAAGCACTCATAGGACCAAGTCATATTTAAACACATTTTATAATATATAGCTTGTCTCGTCTTGACCAGATTTTTAAATGCAAAAGAGTTAAGCAAATGAACACAGCTTTAGGTGCATGCTGATAGGCTGAAGGAAGACTTAGTCACATAATGAAAGTGGCCAGAATTTACTCAATGAGGCATTCTTGGGAAACCTGCCCCGACTGTAGGTATAGCATTTGAAAACCTAGCTTTTGTGGTTACACTTTATTAAACTTTGTTTCCTATCTGTGCAGTGTAAGTGAAGGTTACTCATGGAGAAGAGAGTGAACTATTCTTTCAGTCTCAATAAAAATTAGGCAGGGGAGATCCTCTTGCTCTGTTTTGGTCCCAGCTCCTTTCTCGTGTTTGCCATGGCTCCCCTTCATTGTTGCTGAGTTAAATTTCAAATGATGGCACATACAGAAGATTTCCCAGACCAGACTTATGAGGGGATGTGTTTGTAAGAAATTTCAGGCTAACCTAAGGACCCACCATCCCAGTGCAGGAAACAAAGAAAGAAAAGGGAAAACATTTAGAGCTGTCTTCAGTGTCATGCATTGCTTACGGGGGAAGGTTTGGCAGCCAAATGTCAAACTTGTTTCAATTAAAAGGTGAATGATAACAGAGGGGGGAAAAAAAGGAAAGGGAAAAAAAAAATGAGGAGGATAGAGTTTTCTGGAAAGGAAAGCATCAGGCTATAGTCTTTCCTTCTGCTTTTGCTGGGCTCTTTATTTACTTATTTATCATCATTTAATTAGCAGCACTGCAGAAACACTAGCTCCCAAACAGCTTGCCACTTGTGCTCAGAGTAAATACCCAGTACACACAATGTAATTAAAAATGTAAATAATACTATCGTCAAATACTAGCTTATGTGTCAGTAGAAAGGACACTGCAGGACTCGGGAGAGGGAATAACAACAGTGATCTGAAGGCTACAGATCTGCTCATTGTGTGTGTTGGCCATAGGGTAACACATGGGTCTAATCTATTTACTCATCGTGGTAGTACCTCATTGTTGATCACCATCAATATGCACACTGAGCACTAGCCAAAAAGAGAGCAGCCACTGTTGTCATGGTGATATTGTGAAAAGAGGCAGCAAAGAAAGCTCATCCAGTTAGGGGAGCGGTGGCTGGGGGCTTGGGAAACGTAGGTTTGCGTCCCTCCCTTGTCACAGGGCTTTGAATAGGACGCTGGCAGTTCACTCATTGGCTTGAATGCCATTCATTTCTTTGAAAGAAGCATTTAAATACTTTGGAGAGTCCTGCCACAGTTCCGCATCTTTACCACCTCACTACTCACCAGCATCTTGACTGCCGTGGTGTCTATGAGCATATTTTTCCCAGTTCATCTCGATGTAAGATGTCCTTCTCATGTCAATTCTTAGATTTCTAATTAATATAATCTTTTCCCTTGAATAAGAGGACTAATAGCCACTGTCTTCTCATAGTGTCTTCTGGTAATTTGCTAGAACACGAGCATTTTCATTGCAAACTTCAACCTCCTGTCTTCAAAATATTTTGAGGGACGCAGTCTGACACATTCTGACAGACACATATGAACAGAACTTGATTAGAGATTTCTCACTCCCATCCTTCCCTAGAAAACATGGTTAAAAAGGGGGGGAAATGGGTGTGTCAAATTACAGTCATTACAAGTGAGGATCTGCTGAAACCTCGTTAGGACTAACAAAAGTTAATGCTGCTGGGACTCTGATTTTTATAGAATTTGAGGTTAACAGGAAAGGTGAGGGTATAAAGTACAGTGTGTGCCCCCATCAAGTGCAGAATAGAAGTGTGATATGATTCCAGTGTCACCACTCATCCCTTGTCCTGAGGTGATAGTACCATAAGTCTTTTTTGCTTCTGTCTTGCACCAACCCTGTTGTAGAGGTGAGCCCTGCCAACTGCTTCTCCTACCTTGACCTCAACCTCTTGCAGAGTGAAGGATAAAAAAAGTCTTAGCACTTTGTTCCTTACTGGAGCTAGCATTCAGATAGGTCACATACCACACAGAATGGTGGTCCTGTAGGATTGTTGAGATGCAAAACAACGTCGGTCCACAGCTCATCCCATTGAAACAGTCTGTAGAGCTGTGTTTGTTTGTCCACATGAGGAACCAATAACTCCCTTAAGGAACTGGAGATGTGCACTGGCCTAAGAGGGGACTCCTGTGCAACAAGGTGTGATGGTCCTCCCCCAACACTGCAAATAAGGCAGTACTTCTAGCAGGACCCCTCTCAGCCTTAAGGCCTGGTTCACCTTCAACTCAGATGATAGATTACAATACACTGCTTAAATTCCCATGTTCTTTCAAGAAGAAGTGTTAACTGCTTCCACAGGAGGAAACTATGCCCAGTGTGCTAACACAGAAGCCAAATTCTGTGTAGGAGGATCCACAGGCTGTGAAAATACTAAGGAACAGCTCTGTGGTAGCATTTCCATGGTGCTATGGAGCTCATAGCTAGTACTTGAGATGATACTTATTGTGTTCGTACTGATTTGGGTTAGGTGGTCTACACTGAGCACTGCTCTGAGATAGCTTCCATAGCTGGGTACTGTCTAGTCCCTGCCCTCCAGCCACTCACTCTGGAGAAAAGGTTCCTACTGAACACTCCCTCCTTGTCATAAACACTGGACAGCCCTGCAGGACAGCTCTTCTTCACGACCCTGGCAAAATATAGAGATTATAAACATTCAAGTGAAAATCCCATCCAGAGGCACCTGGACAGGCTTGAGAGGCGGGCTAGTGCAAATGGCATGAAGCTCAACCAAGCCAAGTGCAGAGTCCTGCACCTGGGACGGGGCAATCCCAGGCATAAATAAAGGTCGGGCAGAGAATGGCTTGAGAGCAGCCCTGAAGAGAAGGACTTGGGAGTACTTGTGGATGAGAAGCTCAACATGAGCCAGCAGTGCGTGCTGGCAGCCCAGAAAGCCAACTGTATCCTGGGCTGCATCAAAAGAAGTGTGACCAGCAGGTCACGGGAGGTGATTCTCCCCCTCTACTCTGTGCTTGTGAGACCCCACCTGGAGTCCTGTGTCCAGTTCTGGAGTCCTCAACATAGAAAGAACACAGACCTGTTGGAACAGGTCCAGCAGAGGGCCACGAAGATGAAGAGAGGGATGGAGAACCNCTAACTATTCTATGATTCTATGATTCCATAAAGAGCTGTGAAGCTTTGTTGCTACTATCACAGGACTGGCTTCCTTGCAGCAAGATATGTAGGAAACCCAATAAAATGGATGGTGTGCATTTCCCCAGCAGCAACCATAAATTTAGTACTTTTGAAGAAAAAAGGGTCACAGCAGAGCATTATTATCTCTCTATAATTAAGTTGTTGAACATAATTCCCATATAATCAACCAAAAAAAAATTAAAATGGGCAGTGTATTTTCTGTGCAGTATGTTATTTCTGTGAGGTGATATCACCTGACATGAACAGCAGCAGTAAAATGTTTACTTTAATTTTCCTTTTTATTTTAGATCTCATCAAAAATGAAATGTGCTTTTCCACCCTTAAGATAAACTACATTTTTATTTAGAATTAAAAAAAAATCCCCTTTAGACTCATTAAACCATCTTCTTGTGTTACGACATTAGGCTCTGAGAAACTATCCTTCTTTGTCACTGGAATGTTCATCCCCTCCCAGCTGCTTAGTCCTTAAAGATGAGCAATTATCATTGCTGTTAACCCACTGCCTCACAGGAGGTGTCTTTAAGGCTATTTGTATATGTATATGTATGCATGTGTGTATATATGTATGTGTGTATATATATATAAAGCTTTTAAGCCAGTGATTTCAATCTCTGATTGGGGCCATTATTTGCAACTATGATATTAAATAATAATAATTATAAGTAAGCTAAGACATATAGAAGAAAAAGAAAAAGAGCTTTGAAGGGAGGTCTGTAAGATAAACAAAATCACTTTTTCTCCATTCCTTAATGCAATCTTAATTTAATATTGTGGTCAAGAATTAACAGGGAGTTGTGCAAAAGGCTTTGCTTGGTTTATGCAGGGTTTTCAGATCATTAACACTATTCCTTGATAGTAACACTTTCTGAACTGAGGGCACTAAACGTGTGTTTTGCACAGACCACATGGAAGGGCTTCTATTGCTTTAGCAGATTTGTGCTAGTTTCCTTAGAAAATGAAAGGTATCTATACAAAGCTTAGAATTTGTTTTTATATCATTGTATTGATCAAAAAAATATTGCCTCTGATTCATTTTAGATACCGCCCAAATTAAAATTTACATATTAAAGTGTTTGTCTTGGTTTACTCTACACATCAGTAGAAAAAAATCAAATTGTGGTCTCTGCTCAGGGCCTTCCCATGATTTCTTGAAATTTTAATTAATAAATAAAGTAAGCAAGAAATAACTATGAGGTGTTCTTGTTTGTAGGCTGCTCCATACGATACATCATTTGAATACTGATTTCTTTTTATTGGGAAACAGCAGGAAGATTTTCCTATTTCTTGTTGAAAAATAAAATGGTACATTTAGTCACTTACATGCATGCAAAACCTTTCTTCTTCTGCTTTGACAATAGCATTCTTACTTTTCCTTTCAGTTTTTTCCTTGTGCTGTTTATATGCCATATTACACTCTCTAATTTCCTTTTATCTTTTCTTTATTTTGCAATGTCTCAGTACACGTCTCTTTAAGACAAGTTAATTTAGTCAATTACTCCAGTTTGGTTTCAGATAAAATCTTTAATTTATCCAGGCCCCTCTTTATTCTTTCTAAGATCCTCTTTCCATTAATTTCATGAAACATTCTAATTCTCCATTTTAGGAAAAAGCTAATTTCACTCACTTGCACAGACTTCCTCAGTCTTTTTCCTCTATTGCATGTTTTACTTAAAGGAAAGCATGTGGACATTGATGATGCTCTTACGTACTCACAGCAGTTTTGCTTTCTTGCACTACCTGAAAAACAGACATAGGTCCATTTGCCGCCTCCTGCATCTTTGTACAACAGGGAAAATGGCAAGTTCCCAAAAAGATGAGAAATTCTTCCTAGCCAAGGATGGGAGGACCCATGTGCCACAGTCCCTGAGGCCATGCAAAGGTACCCCTGAGTGGTACAGTAAAGAGGATAGTTGTTTGGGACTGGACGGGACACTGGTGGGACACTACTGGTGCCACCGATAAACCAGCATGAAGAGGCAAGTATGTCATGTAGCCATGCTGGGGCTTCTCCAGTATTGGATATGAAGGCTACAAAACTGTATTAAAGCCTCTTCTCTTACCTAGGATTTTGTTTTCCATGGGTATTTCACATCCTGGTGGTTCCCTGGGCTCTGCCAGAGACTTGTTTTACTTCTTCCAGCAAGTTGCTCTCCTGTTTTCCTCATTTATGAAATGGAGAAGATAAACCCATTGCAAAACAGCTTGACCACCAATAACACCAAAGGGCATGAAGCAATGAAAAGGCAGAGATTGGTCATTAAATTAGGTAATTGTATTGCTTCAGAAACACCTTTCCTCATTTAGTACTTTTCTTGCTCATCTTACTCCTCAGAAGCTTCTGTTAAATGGTCTTAGAGACAAGGATTACCACGTGAGAAGTCCCTGACTACAGTCCCCTTGTACTATCACAATAATTAAAAATTGTTAAGAAAAAAAAAAAGCCAACAAGAAAAACAGCCTAAAACTCTTTTTAGGTGGTTTGTCAAGTTGACCAGAAATCTCACCTTGAACGTAAGAAGGTGGAAATGGGTTGGTGGCTACAGTGCTCAAAATACGGAAGATGTGGAGGACTTTATAGATATATTAATTGATAGCAAAAAGAGCACTTAAATTTCTGGAGCTGTGGATTAAAATGTATCCTTCAGATTTAGGAAAAAATGAAAAATAAAAATTACATCATTTGGCAAAATGCACCAGTTTTAATAAGAAAAATGTTACTTTTTATTCAGAATTAAAAAAAAAAGAAAAAAAAAAAGAAAAAAAAATATCCCAGGAGACCTCAGAAAAGACTTCAAAACATTTTGAAATGGCAGCACACTACCTCATGGGAGATGTATTTTGGATTGTCTTCTCCATCTTTGTAAATAAGTGTCATGATCCAAACTACGTTTTTGATAGACTTTTTCTCTTCTTTGTATTGAGAATGTGTCAAGGGTTGGGATTTCATACAGCAGAGTGAAAAAGAACCCCAAAATGTACTACAAAAGATTGTTCAACCACACTCTGCCAAAGTATTGGCAAATATGGTACAGATCTTCAGCTGTAGGATAGCAGGGAATTTTAAGCTAAACCTATTTTTTTCAGTCAAGCTGTGTTTACAAATACAAAATCCTTCTATTTCTGTGCAGCGTATTGGCCTGAACTCCCCTAAATTAAGCCCGTTTTTGTGAAGGCACTTTAAAAAGCAACCTCCTTATAGAATACCACCAATTTGAACTACATTTGCAGAGATAACTCCATTACGGTGGACTCACATTTGGAATAATATTTACATATTCAATTTTTTCTATCATGAAATGCTCTATCAGCTGTTACATTCCAATAACCATGAACGTAAATGAGTGCAGACTTCAAATGGACAATCATTAACCTATGCTGTAATGATTATACAACATCCTTCAAATACTGAATGTTTTGAATGTGATCAAGTGATTCTTTCTTGTTATTTTGACTTTCATACTAATTATTAAACTTTAATTACCCATTATGGGTAATTATTAATATTTATTGCACATTATTGTCATCGTTCCTGGGCCTTTATAAAAGGAACTATATTTGATATAGAGAAAAATCCATTAAATTAAATATTCATTTACACGTTTTTGCAACAACCTATTTTTAAAACAAATGGGTATGAGTCTGTTTATCTATTAGTTGTTATGTTTATAAATACTGATTTAATACCCATTACTCTTCTCGACTACACTTCTGTGACTTTCTATACCTTTCTCTACAAGCATTTTCTCTCTTGTTAAGATGACAAATGCGAACAGAAGAAAAAAAACTGTTGTTAGAAAAACAAGCAAACAAAAAGTTTCTACCAGTCACTTTAGCTCTGAAAGTTATTGCCAGTGCTTTTATGTCAAGTCAGAATTAAGACATGCAAGTACCAGGTGCTTAATAAATAAAAAATAAACACACAGTACAAGCAAAGAGATAAACAAAGAAATAACTATTGTATGCATTATTTCGCTCTAAATATTGAGACAGGATAAAGCAAACTGACTTTTCAGGGAGCACACATGGATTAGCCCATTTTAAATGTGCTTAAACATAACAAGGTGCCCAGTAGGATAATCAAAAGTTTCTGTGTCTGGCTCAAAAACAGGCATTTTTTCTATCACAGGGTTTGGCCTGGGGGTGAAGAATGCAGACCTTCTATTGCCCACAGAACAGAACCCGTCAAAGCCAGAATGACACCTGGAAGCTGCCCAGAGGTGGTAATTAAGGATACTCCATGGGCTTCTTACGCTCCAGAGAGGGGATGGTTTTGAGCTATATTTTACTCAAAGATGCAAAGAATCATTTCCCAACACCTCAGGTTTTTTTGAGCCACCTGCATCTTTATTTTCAAAGTCTATGTGGTGCTGGATTCCTCTTTCCTTTTGGAGCATAACTAGAAGTGTTTCAGGGTTGATGTATCCACCATGCAAGCACATAAACTAAGTCCCTTTGCACTTTTGGAGAGTTTGAGGAGGCTGTTATACCAGCAGTTCATAACATACTCAGGGCCTGGTGAGGAGGGGAAAGTCCTTACTCAGACCCCAGGCCCTTGATCTCCAAAGCCTGGTCCCTCTTGAAGGTGGTGCATCTTATAAATGGCAGATTTATTGAGCCAGAAAGAGAGCTAAGAAGGAGCACAAGAACTTATCTGCTTTCTTGGGTTGTTTAATGTTAACAACAAAAGCTCTTCCTTTCTGTCTTTTTAGAAGGCCTCCAAAGTGATGCTGTTGTTAGGAGATGCAGCAGACCTCCTTGGAAGCGGAGGATGTCTCTTTGGTTTCACACAGAAAGACACAAGGCTCGAAGTCAAGTTTTCTATTTCCATGTGCTCAAAAAAATTTGGTGTATGAAAAGTATTAACATTGCTTTTCTTCAAATTGCGCTTTTTAATTATTGTGTTTTTTTAAAGAAAAGACATGAACACACGTATTAAGAAGAGCATTTCCAAAATAAGAACCTTGTATCTTTGAGTCAGAGTTGAATCCGCACAAGGGGGTTTTAAGAACTGTCTTTACCGTGTATGGGAAGGACAGACCTGCTGCATGATTCAGGATTCAGGGCTTTGGATGCTGCTGTGATGGCGAGCACTCTGAGAGTTGAGGTTGTAATGCCCAGCATCGCAGTTCCACAATTTTTGAAAGATGAGTAATGGGGAAAAGTATTTGGAGTCTCACATAAGCTTTTAACCCACTGATTATAGCCTTGGTGCCTGTGTCTTGAGGCAGAAGTATACAGAGTGTACTCAATGGGATCGTGTCAAAGAAAAAGCCAAAACTTCAGAAGAATTAAGAATGAAGTATGTGCCCTTTGTAAATAACTGCTGCATGTGACCTTAGGCTTCCAGCATTTATAAATGTGATCAGAATAAGAGCTTGTGAATCAGACTCCCAACCCAATTGGCACTGAATGGGTGAGTTGCAGAGTGGAAGGGAGTTTTCTAGGGGTTAGCCCAGCTTGGTGAGACTTGCTTTGCTGCAGTAACTAGTGGGAATGAGAGGTGGAGATGTCCAGGCAATGGAGCCAGATTGCAGAGGAACACCCTTTTTCCTTTCTCCATCACCCTCATAAAAGCTGGGAAAACCCTGTTGGTTCTCACCATCTTTCTGCTCTTCACCCAATGCCAGACTGGCATCTCTCTTTTTCTCTGCTATGTATGCACTTGTACACAACAACTGGATTAACCAGAAAAAAATGTGGCTGTAGTCACAGGGATAGGGAGGGTTTATAGGTCCAGGGACAGAGAGATCAGTGGGTCAACTAGAAAATGAAACACACCAAGGTACCAGATCTATGGGGTGAACAAAAGCCGTGCTACAGAAGGTGAACAAACCAATGGGCAGGTTGGTATTTGGAGGACTAGATTGAGATAGTTAGGTAATACAGCAGGTTTAGGCCAAGACGAACCTTTACAAGTGGTATCATGATCCAGGGCTTTGTTTAAAAGTCAAAAGGGCAAAGTGGCAACACAAATGTCCCTGGCCAAACTTTAGGGTAACACATAGGGTTCGAATTGTTTTGGCCATCTTGAAAAATTGACAAAAACTGTGCTGTGAATTCTTTGAGATCTTTTATTCAAAAACAGTCCTTGAAATATAACTGTTCATTGCTTTTGACCTTTGGTGTCTCCAGTAGAAAGCTGACGTAGTTTGGTGCCACCATGCTGTGTCCTACTGGTACATGCTCCCCAGCAGGACTGAACTCAGGGCATGCATTCACTCAATTCAAATACAAATTCAAAAGTCAGCGTCAGCCCCAGACCTGACCACCACACACTTGATGAAAACATTCCCAGCAGGAGAGCGCATATTTTGGATGTTTATAAAAAGTGAGCACAAAATGGGTGTTTATGTGCCTTTTAAATGAATTTTGCAGCTGATTTTGACCAACAGTGTACAAAATAAGTTTTTTCAGCATCTCCCCTTGCACGTGTCAAGCCTTTCCAGAAATGTATCACACATTCATTTCCACTGGTCTGATGTGACTTTAGACCCCAGCAGAATGAGTCATACGTAAGAGCTTCACCACTTTAAAGGATTTGACCCACATTGGGAGCAATTGATGCTGTGCTTTTTAATCTTAAAACAGGACTGTATCGTCTGTGGTTTTATTTAAACCTCACATAATCAGATGCCATATTTTGGTTTGAAAAGCCTTGGTTTTCTGTGCATAGCTGGATTTCTCCTGCTCCCCTAGAAGCTCGTAAGAACACTGATTTGAAGCAAAGCACACTTAGCATGCAAGGAGGCAGGAGTGGCATCTGGTTTCTACACACTTACATGTATATCATTCGTACAGGTTCATGTAAAAAATAATCTCAGGATTTACTTCTAAATAGTCTAAATCCCTCTTTTCCCTTATGATAGGCTCCACCATGCCTGTTTGCAGGTATCATTTAAGAATGTGAAGTGCTCCCACAACAAGAGGCAGAACAGCTAAACCTGCTTCTGAAATAAATGACCCCAGCTCCTCTGCACACCACCACTGGCCAGTGGATTTGACCTGGATGTATATTCACCTGTTTTCTGAGGGCAGAGGGTCAACATTTTATTGTGTTTCGTTGTTTTCTTTAAATACCGTTCTGGTTGAAACCCGAGTGAAATGTATTAAAAGTAATGAATGCATATCACCCCCAAAAAATACTGCAGAGGTGTAATCTTTGACCTGGTTTCTCCGAAAATGTGCAAGACATATTTCTATGAGCACAGCAGGATTTATACAGCTCACATTTCTGCTCTGTGGTGCTCTCAGAGGGGCAAACTGCATAGAAAAACATTAGATGCTCGATTAGATAATAACATTAGCATTTAAGATAAACTTTCCTTTCTTCACAAAGATAAACCCTCATTATTTAAAATGTGTTTCATCCTCTGGTTCCTCCATAGGAGATACTTCTGCGAGCTACCTGCCAATAGCAATTAAAGCTTAGTTTGCAAGAAAAGCGGGTTTAATTGCCAAAGCACTATTTATAGGAAGTCTCCCATGAGGATTACTGAGCTGCAAGAATGCAGATTAAGCAAAATGAGGGCATCAGGGAATGCGATGCACTTTGGCTAAACAGCTCTGTCAGGCTCAGTAGGTGTGGGTGCCGTCACAGCGCCAGTGACAGCCTGATGCTGCTTCCCCCACCCGGCGCTGGTGGTGTTAGATGCTGAGCAGTGTGACAACGTGTCCTCAGAAATGTCATAGCAAAGCATCTTCTCTCTCCAGGTATTTACCCCCTCCCCTCACCACCCAATAACCGTCATAGCTGAGAAATTCATCCCTGGGAGTTGGCTGGCTTTTGGAATTGGAGGATTGTGTTTGTCCCCAACTTAAAAAGATGCACAGAAGAGCACCAGTTCTGCCCCAAAAATGGCTGGTAGACTTCAGGTGGGGGAATTAGTCCCACATTCCACTGCAGGCCATGCAGCAGCACATGGATGAGTTTATCTCCTGCCTTAACATTATACAGAAAACAAAGAATAACATGACAGGTAATAAGACACAACCTCAGTGAACCCAGGGGTAAAAGCAGGGCTTCTTCAGTTTTCTGTCCCAGCCTGCCTTCCCCATCCCTTTCTTTGTAGAGAGCAAAAACTGGACTGTGTAAAAGGGGGTTCATAGCATCATAGGATGGTTTGGCTTGGAAGGGACCTTTAAAGGTCATCTAGTTCAATGCCCCTGCCATGAGCAGGGACATCTTCAAGTACATCAGATTGCCATCCAACCTGGCCTTGAATGTTTCCAGGGATGGGGCATTTCCTCCCTCTCTGGGCCACCACCACTCAGTGTCCCACCACCTCAATTTCTTCCTTACATCTTGTCTAAATCAGTCTTCTTTTAGTTTAAAATCATTACCCTGCATCCTATCACAACAGATATGCTTAATGTCCTCTCTGCCTTTACTTCTGAGCCTCTTCAGCCACCCCTTTTTACCTACACAGTTCATCTGGCCCATTTGACTTCTCAAACAATATCTTCCTCTCATTCAGGTGGAAGTTTGCTGGGAAAATGGGAAATTTTATGCTTTCCTGTTAATTCTTCATAATCTCCATTATTATTATCGTCATCATCAGGTTGAACAAGTATGTAAACGTAGGGACATTTTGGCAAAGCAGGAACTGAAAATATAAATATCTTGGCCTAACACTGATTAAGATCAAATATTTTACTGAGATCTAAAATGGTTTCTGAATGTTTAAATTCTTTTCTTTTTTTTAAAACAATCTTAGATAAAAATTCATGGTAGTTAATTATTAAAAGTCAAAATAAATTATTTTATTTTTTCAAGATATTTTCAGCTTTGGTTAATGAATAATTTAGCTCATCTGACAGAAATTCACAGGAAAATAGATGTTGTCAAACCTACATTTTCACCGAAGGGGTTCCAGCTGAAAAATTACATCCTTCTCTGATTAAATCCCTCATTAAGATTCAGGTCTTTTCTGTCAGTAAATCAGTAATCTGGTAAGAAAGAGTAATATCCTCATATTCCTTGTTGGTTTGTCTGTGTCCATCTTATTCTACCTTTTTTTATGCTCTAAACTCCTTGCAAGGGGGATTGTGTTCATAATACAGTCCACAACTTACCCAGTTCCCAGAGCTCTGTCACTGCCTATTAACTCTTACACTCCCTGAGCTGCAAATGCCATACTTTCTGCAATGGTGACAATACAGCAACATCTTTGTGACATTTCATCTCTTTTCAAGCTTTTGCATTGCCCAAGCACATGCTTGGACCTAATCTAAATTTTTAAAGATTTCTCTTTAACTGCAGAAGTTTGACAGCTCTGTTTACATTCATTTTTAAGGTAAATTGAGTGGTCTCTCATAATGCCTTGATTGCTAGAATCAAGGCTTTAGAAAAAAAGAAAACACACAGGGAAGGAATTAGACTGAACAAAGGTTGTCTATATGCGTGTATCTACAGGACGACAAGCTGCCTAAGTATCTGTTATAGTCCATGGAGATGATAGTCTGTTGAAAATCAGCAAGACCAACAGCAAAACCTCACAATACCATCATGCTTCATGTTTTGTTTCATTATTTCTACTCTGCCTTTTTACTTGAGCAGATGCAACATCTTATGTGGCAACAGGGCACCACATGATTCTTTTGTAAGCATCTACAAGAAATGGTCCTATAGAACTAGATAGAGTGGGATAACAAATGCCCCTGTTTTGCCTTGCTGAAAACCACCTCAGCCAGAGCCCCCCATCTCTCCTGGTGGTGAAGTAGTAAAATCCTAATCAGTGCAAGTTACTGTAACATTTCCATGCTGAATCAGGAGAGATATTTAATGACTTAGATACAGAAATACGTAATACAACAGATCTTGGAAGCCAAATTCTTAGAAGGGTGATCCATTTTACTGCCATTTTTATCTGGGCCAATCTGCAATGAAGTGTATATGTGCTTATAAAGTGAAGCAAGAACTGAGAGTCTGTGAGTAAGAGAAGAATATTGGATCTTGCATCACTCAGTATTTCAACAGCCCAAAGTATGTCACTTACAGTTTTTCACAAACATTTGTTTTTCTCTTTATTTCTCTCTATTTCTTCCATCTTTTAATACCTTCTTTCTCAAAGAGATCAATGGAAAGAGTCCCACTGACTCTCGCTGACTTTAAGTCTAGTTTCAGAAGCATAGATGAGCCCACATTGAATCCAGGAGCCTCCTAACTTTGAAGCGTGAGGATATCCAGATCTGATCAAGGCTTGGCTCCTTCTCATTTGAAATAGTTTTTCCCATCCTTCTGACTGGATCTTTGTTCTTAGCTGGCAGAGGGACAACGTGGTGATGCAGAGCTGAACCACACTCCCCAAACAGAAGGCCAACAAAAAACAGGGTCTGCCTCTACAGCTGACTCACAAGCACCAGGAACAAACTGTAACACGATGGTTTCGAGGGGGAGCATCTTGCTCAGAACCCTATGAACTGTGCTCTCTGTTGGCTGTGTTCTTGCCAAGGATTATCACTTCTAATTAATCTAAGACAGGAGGAGAACTATTTTTTTAAACAGACCTCAAAAATGATTATTTTTAAGGCTGGTAAATCTATGCTAGCCAGTTATTGGTGCCATGTTCAGAAGCTCAGACAGAGCTAAATTATGCTTCAGATTAATGTATTGAGCAGTTCAGAGGTTAGACAAACAGCTGTTTCTCAAGCAGGCACACTACAAAGCTTAACTGTTCATTGGAAGGGCAGATACAGCCTAGCTAAAGTCCCAGTGGGCTAACTTTTATTTGTTTCTGATTGGGAGATATCCAAAGCTGACTCCATGCTACTGATGACCTCCCTTAGCAGGGGCAGAAAGTTGAACCTCTGGAGCCAGTGTGATTTTACCAGTGTCTGGGAAAAAAAACACAACAAATCTTCAGTGACTCTGAGATAATCTGCAAAATGTTGCACTTTCAGAAGTGAGCTTTAAAAATCCTGGAAAAAAAAAAAAATGTAAATATAGATAGACTACACGGAAAAACCACACAAAATCCCTGAATCAAATGTTGCTTGGGACATTTTGCAAAGATGTTAGTTAAGCAAGAGCAACTATTTCTTTGAAAGTGGCTATATGTGACATGCATGCTGAATGAAGTATATTTTAAATGCCAGATTAATCAATGGGAAAAGCACAACACACACGGTTTAGTTACCTGATCTCATTCTAAGTATTTCTGCAAAGCACCGAGATCCTCATTTGGAGCAGCAGATACACACTTCAAAACAATGTTTAAATTCTTACTTTGTGTAAAAGAAATGGCTATACTGGAAAAAAGAAGAAAAAAAGAAAAAAGAAAAAAAACAACAAAACAAAATCCAAACTGAACCGGAATATTGTTTATAAGAAAGCAGAATTAGTGAATTCAGTGACAAGTCTTATTAGTTTTAAAGAGTAATTTGTTACCAACCTAACACAGATTTGCTCCTTGAACCTCATGGGAAACATTCAGATGACATATTTTAGACATCTTCCTTCCACCTAATATTTAGAGAATTGCATAGCTAGTGTTCCAGAAGTGCCTCCATTCACTATTCTGTTGGAAAAACAGTAGGCTAAGCTTGACAGACTGGACCTGACTCAATAGCAACTCTGGAGTCTCCTGAAACTTCATGGACATACCCTCAGAAAATTTCAGTGCAGTAACGCATTTTCTGTGACCTATAATGACTTTTCCTGTCTGATCCAAACATGATGACATGTGACTAGAACATACCCCTGGACTCTTTCATTTAGGAAACTCCATAACATTCATGAAGTGATCTCTACCGATCGCTAGGAGAAAGCATCAGTCCAGAGAATCAGAGCATATTGCAGCCTCTATGCTGAAGTAAGGCAAAAGAAACCTATCGCACTCAAACACTGCACCTCTAAACCTATTTACATACTTAAATTGAGGTGCATGATAGAGGACCTTGCAAAGTACATGTCTAGTTTTTTAGTCTTGAGACAACCTAACAGAGTTTATAGGCCTCCTAAAGGTGTTATTGGTGAATATCTACTTTCTCACCACCTGCAGTTCATTGCCTTTTAATTGCCATGCTGCAGTTCACCAGGCATAGATGGCAACTTCTTTGCCAGCCCAGCAGCCTACAAGACTTTGGTGAGAGTATGGGCTGTGTTTGAGGGGATCAGACTGCAACGGTTATGTCTAAACTGTTGCGTCGGCACAGGGCTTGATCCAAACTCCCATGGACCCACACTGTCTCCCTTTTAGATCCTACTTCAGCAGAAGACAATGCAGATAGAACTCTTACAAGTCAACTCAACTGTGCAAGCTCAAGTCCACTAGAAGTCATGAAGCTTAAAGAATTCAGTATGTTTTCCATACACCAGCAGTATATCAGTTTTCAATGCAGACAGTCTCTTGTCGTAGTAGTGGACTATTAAGGAACGCCATGCTGCAGTTGGATGCATGTCTGCAGCATCCTTTCCATCAGGAGGTCACCAAGAGTTCTACTGGGGGGTTCGGTATGACCATATGACTCTGCTGGGGTGGATTGGAAAGCTGTCTTGTATCTAAAAAGCAAGTAACACAGAGACAATTCATACTGAGAAATCCAGGGGGAATAACTGGTTATTAGTTCACTTCTTGTGGGCAGTATGGAAGAAGTGAGTCATTACAAAGGATAAAGTCAAATTGCAACCGGCTTTACTTTTATATTGATAACATCTATTGCTAAATTATAACAATAACAGTGACGTTATCTTGAGAAAAGTGCTTCAAAGTGCCACTTCCCATCTTATTTGTGCTCTGCACTGAGAGGAACACTAGTCGTCTAGCCAAAGCACAGAAGAGATGTGGGTTTGATTCCTGGTCATGCTACATGTTTCCTGTTTTGCCTTGGGCAAGTCCCTAAAGCTGCCTGTGTCTCATTTCCACCTCAGTGAAATGGGGATCATAGTACTGTGGGCCTTTCATCCACCTCTATTTAGAAGGTAAAACCTTTGGGTAGCAAACTGCTTTTAACATATCCACGTTGGTATGTTCACATGCACAGAAGGAGAGGAGAGAGTTTAAAATAAGACTTGCGTTTCTGTTGGGACTCATCATTACTGAAATAATAGAAACACTGTTAAATGATGGGATTTATTTAGAACGTACAATGCAAGCAGAGTGGGACTCTTCTAATCAAGTATTAATGTTTCCACCTGAACTTGAGTCCAGAATTGCAGCCCTCATGGAAGATTAGGCCCTTCTTCTGTAAAGTGACCTGGGCATCAAAACAAGCATGGCCAGTAGGTCAAGGGAGGTGATTCTTCCCTCTTCTCTGCTCTGGTGACACCCCACTTAGAATACTGCATCCAGCTCTGGAGTCCTTAGCACAGGAAAGGCATGGACCTGTTAGAGCAGGTCTAAAGGGAGGCCACAAAAATTATTAGAGTGCTGACGTACCTCTCCTGTGAAGAAAGACCAAGAGACCAAGAAAGAGAAGGCTCCAGGGACACCTTATTATGGATTTTCAAAACTTAAAAGGTACTTATAAGAAGGAGATTTCTTTTATCAATGCCTGTAGTGACAGGACAAGGGGCAGCAGTTTTGAACTAAAAGATTGGCTTAGATTGCACGTAAGGAAGACAATTATTACTATGAGAATGGTAAGACACTGGAACAGGTTACCTAGAGAAGCTGTGGGTGCCCCATGATTGGAAATGTTCAAGGTCAGGTTGAACGGGGCTTTGAGCAACCTGGCCTAGTGAAATATGACCTTGCCCNAGCACAGGAAAGGCATGGACCTGTTAGAGCAGGTCTAAAGGGAGGCCACAAAAATTATTAGAGTGCTGACGTACCTCTCCTGTGAAGAAAGACCAAGAGACCAAGAAAGAGAAGGCTCCAGGGACACCTTATTATGGATTTTCAAAACTTAAAAGGTACTTATAAGAAGGAGATTTCTTTTATCAATGCCTGTAGTGACAGGACAAGGGGCAGCAGTTTTGAACTAAAAGATTGGCTTAGATTGCACGTAAGGAAGACAATTATTACTATGAGAATGGTAAGACACTGGAACAGGTTACCTAGAGAAGCTGTGGGTGCCCCATGATTGGAAATGTTCAAGGTCAGGTTGAACGGGGCTTTGAGCAACCTGGCCTAGTGAAATGCCTTGCCAATGGCAGGGTTAGACTAGATAATATTTAAAGGTCCCTTCCAACCCAAGCCATTCTGCAATTCTGATTCTATGATTTTAAAAGCAGATAGCATGAACAGAAGAATATAAAGTCATCTTCCTTCTAGTGCCTATAAAGGGGTTCTTTCCATCAAAATATACTTGAAATATCTCCCCCCATTAGCTCTTTCTTTTGCATATGGCAACATCAGTGAGACTATTAGAGAGCACGTTTCAGGCTCAGAGGGTAATGGTTGTTTGGTGCAAGTCAGCAAAGAGAATTGTAACATGAGAAGGTTGAAAGTACTGGCTGAAGATAATATTTTCATTTGGCAAAGCTTTGTTGCCATTAGTAACATGAAATAGCCAGAGAGAGCCCCTTACCTCCATCACTGTGCCTCCAACAAAGTCAGTGCTGCCACGCTGGTTAAAAGAGAGTGGAAAAACCTGGAAGCGGGGCTTTTCCTATGACCTACAGCCTAATATATCCTTTACCCTAGTTGGAGAGGAGGTTAAATCCTGAAATATGCTTTTTGAACTTTTATTCTGAAAATGCTGCCAGTTTTTACTGTAAAAAATGTTTTCTTGAACCCTTAAATCTGATTGCTTGTGAAGTTCTTGCCCCAGCCTTTCTTAAAAGCTGTGAACTCTGTTGGAGTTGGCTCTATCTATCTGCTTATCAACATTGGCTAAAATCACAGTCAGTACCCCAGGAGAGTGTTAAAACTACTCTGAGCAAACTTCACTACTGCCACTGATGACAACTGTCCCAGGGACAGACTTCCTTTCGTCTGTGTCCTTTCTTAAGGTGGTGGATGGTTCCTCTTCCCCTACGGGCACCAGCTCAAGCACAAAGGCTCCTCTCTTGAGAAGGTAACACTTGCCCCTCCTTGGAGCTGGCAATCCTTGTTGGCTGATTTGTCAATGGCCATGCTCCTGAGACTGTTTCTCAGCAGTTTGCTGGAGCCAATGTTTTACTGTTGGGTATAAGTGGATATTTGTACACCAATGTTCTTTTCCTCAACCTGACTGAGATGCACAGATGTGAAACTCAGCACACAAGCAGTTTCTGCACCTTGCTTGCAAGGGAAATGATCCTACACCCACTGAATTCATCAGCATGCTTTTTACTGACCTCAAAGGTTGCACATCGAGACCTAAGTGAATTATCATCTCCTGCCAGGAAGTGATATTGTTTCCGACTGCACACTTCAGCAGTTCATTTTTTTTTTTATTTTTTTTTCCCCTGCTGTAACAGAACATTTATCTTGGAGCTGCATGGACTGCTGAAAGCTGCCATCACCTGCTGGAGTTTCTGAGGGTTAAAATGGCAGCATTCATGGATTTTTATGTTTTGGGGGAAAAAGAAATAGAAGAAAAAAGAAAAAGAAAGAGAAGAACCTTGTATTTCTCTCCATGAATAGTTACATGCTGTTGCATTAGTCATCTCAAATTTACTTTTTCTCAGTCTCCAGTTTCTCAATATTCACCACAAGTAAACAAAATTAGAAAATGACAGAAAAAGCATGGAGTTCTGGCTCATCATCTGGATAATACGATGCTTCTCTATGTATATGCAGAATTAGATCAAATCCTTTTTCAGTAGGAAAAAACGATTGTCTGTCATTCTCATTCATGAATTACTAACAGAGTTATAGACAATATACTACTGAAATGAAAAAAATCATAAGCCCCATGTTGACTCTGGGTCATAAAATATTCTTACAATAAATAGCCAGCAGACTATGTATGAACATGTGTCCCCTCAGAGCAAACTTCTCACTGGACCATCTAGCTCAAGAACTCTTTCCTAGAAATGTCAAGTCAAGTGAATCTTAAGGATAAGCAGAAGATTTTGACCACTTTCTGCACTTTATTATTTCAAATCACATCCCTCAAAGTATTTGGAGTCCTACTGTGCACTTTTAGAGTGAATAGACCTGAGACATGGCATTAAATTGTTTGGTCAAGAGCAAGCAGGGATTCCCAATAATGTATTTAGAGGATAGAACCAGATTCTATACCAGCAGGTGCATTTTTCCATGTTTTCCTTCAAACTAACATTCTACTCAATGAAAGGCACTTGATATCAGAATTTCACCATGTTATTGTGTCCTGTCTTATTCACTCATGTACTTTAGCAATCCTTATCTTTCAGATGCAATGACAGGAGAATCACAGATTACCCTGATATTTTCCATAGAAAGAGAAAACTAGGATTATACTAATAATATTAAAGGCTTAAATTACCTTTCCCCAACCTTCATATTTCTTAGATTAGCCTGTGCAATCACACAGGACACCTGATGGTCTTGGGCTACAGGGCCCTGCAGGTTTCCAGAAGAATTTGACTTGACCCTTCTTGCTCTCTGTGACCACCAGTTCTCTCCTGGATTAGAGGGAAGTGGATGGGGATGGAATTTGGCACATTTTCTCTTAGCTCTGTGAGATTATGCAAGGGGTGATGAAGCAATGTCTGACCGATTAATAGTAGCACAACTTATTTTCCCATGGGAGAAAGTGGAGGGGCAGGGAAGGAATTTTATAAGAATAATCACTAAAAAGTAATGTATTTCTATGGATGATACTTTACTTTCCTTTGCTTTCCTTTCCTTTCCTTTCCTTTCCTTTCCTTTCCTTTCCTTTCCTTTCCTTTCCTTTCCTTTCCTTTCCTTTCTCCTGTCCAGTGATTTTTCTTAAGCTGAAAAAAACATTTCATAATGAATACAGAACTGGTTAAAAAAATCATGTTTCTGCAGGTTCATGGAAAAAAAAAAAAAAAAAAAAAAAAAAAAGAGAAAGGCATCATTCATCCCCCAACTCAATGGCTTCAGAGAAAATAAACAAACAACTAAAATGAATGCATTTCTGGTTTGTTTTGGGGGGAAAAGTTCATTACTGGGATGACAATGGGGGGAAAAATACAGCTTGCATATGAAAATGATGAATTCAAGCCTGGGGCAAATGCATGACGATTCTTCATTTACCTGAGAAAGAGAAATAGATCTGAGAGATACTGCACCCAAGGAAAATCCCAATTCATATGTATTTCCATAACTTCTTTACCATAAACCAAATATATTTAATTAAAATATTGGACTGAACCTGAATGTTTTTATAGGCAGCCTCCTGTCACTGATCAAAACCACTTTCTCCTCTTTGAATGTTTTGTCTTATAAAAAATTAACCAGTGCAGGTTTTTTCCCCTCTGTTTTGCCTGAAGCAAAACAGTATGTTTACTTGCCAAAGGCAACCATTTTTGAATTTGCTTTCTTACGAAAAGGAGCCACCAGTGTTCAAAGTAATCAACACAAGCTCTTTTTTCCTTGAAATGCTTTTCTGAGTGGTGTAAACCCACTTGACATCTGGAAAAGTCCACCTGTTCTGTTCACTAGCTGTTCACCGGGAGACATATTGCAAGTAAAAAAGGTAGATTGAAAGAAAGATGGTTGTGAATGTGTGTGTGAGTGCATGTGTGAGCAAAAGAGAGCAGAGGGAAAACAGTAAATATTGAGGGCCAAAATCTTACCCACGCATTAGAGCATACTTTTTTATACCATTTCCAGCAAAACAAACAGTTACAAATGAGGGATGCCAACATCTGCCCATCCATGTATTTGTTGCTGAGGTGGTTTGATGTAGAAATTGGTGGACAAGTTAGAGAGATCACGAGGTGACCAACACAAAGCATTAAAATAAAATGTTACTATTATTTTCATTCTTGATTTTGGCAAATGCATTGTTAAATTCAGCTTAAAATACCCGCCAAAGCAGTTGAAACTACTTCATTCAAAGTGCCAAACCATAGCTTTGGATATGGTGGTTCACCTCAGATAACTCCTGGGACACCCACATTGTTTTAATAAACCATGGAACACATCAATCAGGATAATACAAAAAAAAAAAA
>VXBW01003496.1:488996-546408 GCA_013400375.1 Thinocorus orbignyianus | reverse complement strand
AAAAAAAAAAAAAAAGCCATTTGGGTAGGGGATTTTAGGAAGAGTGGGTTTGCACCTCAAATTCATTTTCAGGGATGCTTCAGTGCTTTTCATGGCTCATATTAAATCACCTCTTGAGAGGACTGAAGACTTACAATGTGTAAATTATTAGGAGGTAAACAACTGATCCTACATCCTTTCTGCTGCCAAGGCAGAGAGGTAATGTTCAGAAGGTGGCTGAGGCTTTAAATTAAAAACCTAACCTTTCTCTTTTCACTGCATGTGAAGCTTATTAACCTCTGTATGCCAGTCAGTGGTCCTGACTACTGTAAATATACACACAGGGACCTTCACCCTCTTAGAAGCAGGGTACTGAGAGCAAGTTTAAGGCTGGTGGAGTTAAGTTAAATTCTCTTAATGCATGTTTAAAGCCACCTTGGGGAAGCCCATTACGAGCAATTGTTTTATCAGTCTATGGGGAATCCTTGAGTTTTAAACCCTTACAGAGCTATTTCACTGCTCTACCACACCTGATGAGAGCTGGGACTTCCGTGGGTACACCTGGCTGATCCTCAGTCAGGACAGTATTGAGCTGATACTAGCTGATAGTAGATACTTCCTGCTTTCCTTATGTGAAGTTCTCAGAGATGAAGAAAGTGCTTAAGTACCCTATAACTCAGAAAGGGAATGTGAAGTGTATGAGAGGCTATTTGTAACAACCAGGGCTGTGAGTGGAGAGTTGCCTTAGTAAATCAGAATGAATTGCTTTTCCTAAGTGAGTAATCTCTTTGGGATGCTCAGGTCCAAATCTTGACTGATTTCCATTTCTCTTACTCTTTTCCTTTTCTTATGTCTTAATATGATATTGAAGAATTTGAATTGTGCTGGATAGTTAAGTACACTGCAGGAACACAGTTACCAGAATATTTTTTCCTAATTTTTATAAAAGGCATTGTAGATCAGTTGTGAACAATCAAATAGTATTTATTGAAATAATTAGGGACTTTTTTCTGGTCCTGTTGGATGACTAGATTCTCTGCAATGAGATCTGGTAACGTACCTAATGCCTTTGGGGAGAATACAAGTACCTGGATCTGATGAATTGCTCAAACTTAAAACTTGCCAGAGTTAAAAGTAAAAGTAATTCGTCCAATCAACAGGTATAGCTACAGTAAAACACCTTTTAGGATTAATGACATACCAGGATCAGAGCACATGTAGGAAGTGAGGACCATAAGAAATCTGGGAAGCAAACAGTCAGCACAGACTGTCTGAGTAACTCACAACACAGTGGTGATTTGAGCTGACAAAATGTTATTGGAGGGATCACTCTCTTCAACACTGTTTGCTTTGGGAAGTCAGGGAGAGATTTATTATGGCTGAAAGCCTTTACAGCTGTCAGATATAAGTGCTAGTTAAAAGGAGAGAATCTAGTAGCTTGAATTAACAATAGGGGCTTGGGTCTGAATACATGTGAAAGCACAAGGTTTTATCTGACTGAGGGTATCATCAAAATCTTGCTTGGAAATGCATTACTTTTAGATCACCTTACATACTGCCAAGGTGTGTTTATTTCTCATTCATTGTGCCTTTATTAGAATACGTATTAGTGATAAATAAGTAATGTTACCATCAAACTAAAAGCTCCTAATGAGATCGCCGAGCTCTGTCTTTCCTACAGCATATCTGTTAGACGTCGGTTTCTTCACCATTGACTTTAAAAAGACTGAAGGATGTAGGTAAACACACACCCCTAAAACACTGTACAGAGATATTACCTAAAACAGTGTTAAAATGAAGCTACTTCTGTCCAACACTGATGATGAATTTTTTGGGTCAGGCCAGAGAAGTAAATATTTTGAAATAAACACAGCATATACAATAGTTCTGAGCTTGCCTTTATACAAAGTCAGCAGCAAAAAGTATAGTTTTTTATTTCTTTGCAAAAAGCATCAGCCCACACATAAGTAAACACTCTGAAATCTGATGCTATATTTTAAAGGGAAGTGGATGATTGATGGGAGGAATACGTTTATATTTCAATAGTACTTGGGCTCTAAATGTCCTTAAAGACCTGGTCACCAGTTTTTCTCAGAATATTTTCAAATTTCTCTGGAATATGATCTCTTGCGTTACTCATTCTTCATTACTCAGATGAGTTAATCCAACACCTTTGTCAGTCAGGCTACCTGATATAATGACAACCTTTCTCTTTGGACAAACA
This sequence comes from Thinocorus orbignyianus, assembly GCA_013400375.1. Taxonomy (NCBI): domain Eukaryota; kingdom Metazoa; phylum Chordata; class Aves; order Ciconiiformes; family Thinocoridae; genus Thinocorus; species Thinocorus orbignyianus. Next base: position 544,205 of record VXBW01003496.1, on the reverse strand, counting down.
TTTAATAATAATGAAAGAGTGGGATAGAGAAACTCTTCAGAGTGAGACCCAGAGAATTTATAATCATAGCAACATATAATTATTAAGGTTGAAAAGGCCTGTTGGAGGTTTGTACCAGTCCTCCACTCAAAGAAGGTGTAAATTATATGACATTAGTTTGTTGCATCCCAAAATAATGCTGATAATGCATCCAGAGAATATATGTATTGGAGAAAGGCATATTTTGACTTTTTTCCAATTCCTTTTCATTATCTGGACCACTGTGTCCATTTCTCCCACAACTTAAATAAGTGATAATAATATTTGGCCATTAGTTTGACGTGGTTTTGTTTCTGTGTGCACTGCAAAACCGAGTGAGAACTATCCTTGATAGCTTGAAATCTAATTCACAGAGACAGATTGGCTGAGTTTGGTTCAGACCTATGGAGATCAACTTGCCCAACACTCCTGCTCAAGTAGGACCACCCAGAGCAGGCTGCCCAGGACCATCCCCAGGCAGCTTTTGAATATCTCCATGGATGAAGATTAAACAAAGTAGTCACATAATTAGACAATCAGTCGAAAAGCAGGAGGAGACAGGGAGACAAACTCCATCAAAAGGCGATGTGATCTGTAGCCACCGAACAGTTGTAATGTGAAAAGTAAGCAGTCCAAAGTCTAATAAAAAATCAAAGTATTTCTAGGCAAACTACATTACCATAGTGTTTAAAAAAACCCACTTTGTCGTGCCAGATTATCCAGCATTAGAAGTTCCCTTTAATAAAGCCTATTTTTTTCCATCATACTTATTAACACTTCCAGGAAATAAGAGGGCCCTGAAGTCTGCAGCAAAGCGATGCTTTAAAGCTCATGAAATGTCTGTACGTTCTTTATTATTAGAAGTGACACCATTGTGCTGTCCAAATGGAGGACTGCCAGAACATGCTGCCAGTCACATTCAGAGCAGCATTGAAAACTCTGACAAAACGCTCTCCTCTCACAAGTGCTCTCCCAGTTCAGCTCACAAAAATAATTTAGCGAGTACAAGGGTTGTCTGAATTATTAGTGAGCTGTTGAGCAGAAAAAAGATAGCTTATAGTTGGAGCTGGCATCACAAGCTTTTGAGGTCATGCGGCAAGCCGTGCTTCTCACATAGGCTTGCTTAATGTGCCGGGTTTGTTTTATGGCAAAAGTCCATTTTTAATAATATAGACATTATTACAGATTTTATATGAGAGAAGGTGTGTGGTCTAATGAGTTGAAAGCTTTGGCACAGACTGTCTGTGTGACCAGGCAATGTGTCTATGCCCAAAGATTGCCAGCTCTTGGGCGAGGGGGGAATAGCATCTCATTTTGCATATATATAGTGCCTATCACAATGTGAGCTCTGTCCCTTGACAGCTAGTAATAAAAAGCCCAGTCTGCTTCTCGCTCCAGGAGTTTAATCACGGGAGGTGCCAGCAAGTCACATATTTGTTTTCTGTTAACATATGATATATGTGATTATCGTATGTGCTTGCATAATGGCTGCTTAAGTTTCCCTAGATTTTTTCCCTTAAAAACCAATAGCATGGTCGTTATGTAAAGTGTTGCTCATGAGCAGTCAAAAAGTGTGGTTGTACAGCAGGACCATTGCATGTGCGGGGCCTTTACGCAAGCAAATGGTGTTATTTTAACTTGCCATTTGGCTCCAAACATGTTGGCTAGGATTAATTTGCATTGTGGTAGATGGCAGTTGATTCAGTTCTAGTTGGTGGAACTAGAAACAATAATAAAGCCAGGCTGTGAAGGGTTGGGTGGTTTTCCCTCCCACTGAGGACTAAGAGGTTAATCCTGTAAAATCTTGATGTAGTTTATTATTTCTTGTTTTAATAGAGAGGAGGCTAGGAAATCCAGTGGAGAATCAGAGCCCTGCTAGACAGGGGATGCTATAAACAAGCAAGAAGAGACAGTCCCCGCGTTGGCAAGGTTACCATCTGTGTGCCAGGCAGGATACAACGGTGGATATTAAATGGACAAGCGGGGGCTGGCCTGGGAGCATGGGGAATGAGGCAACAATAAAACCAAGTTAATTTAATGGGATAGAAGAGGTCTGGACTTGTTGCTTGTCTCACCTGAGTACTCCCTCTGTGCCTGGGAACAGCTCGTGAGCTCTATTGCAGAGTAAGAAGTTATAGGCTGAAGATGAGTAGAGCGACAAGTTCTCCAGTTCAGTGCATGGAGAAAGGTAGAGATTCTCCATGTACACTTAAGATGCACAGGACAATAATTTCACACTTGGATACAGAGAATAAATCACTTCTCCAAAGCACCCGCTATCCAAAGGTGTCAAAGCAACTGTCTCAAATAATCCTAGTGCATGACTAGTTTAAACCTGGGTGTGACCCAACTTACATTATTTTAGCCCTAAATTTAACCAGAGAGATTAATTCTCTTTACCTTCTGAAATAGATCCTTAAGTTGTTAGGTGCTTAAGACTTTACAGCAGTGGTAAAAATATTGGCACTCTGGAGCCAGGTAGCTGCATTGGTATGGTAAATTTGTTCCACTTTATTATGCATGTAAATATTTGGTAGTTGTGCCCAGTGCCCAGCCATAAAATCCTTTGAAAAAGTTTTATTTAAACTCAGGAAAGCAAATAGCTCCTTTGGATTGATAAGATGCTTGGCAGGGTAAGGACTGGGGCAATTTTGGCCTTGTGTCTGTGTAACAGTGGAAAATGGCAGAAAGAAGAGTTTGAGAGATATGTACCCAAGGCCAGGAGTTTTCAGCATGTAGATTTATTTTGCTGCAGTGACAAGAATTGTTGGTTTCTGTTTCAACCAAAATCCAAGGCAATGGTTTGCATGTTGTGGTAGAACTCAGTCACTAACACTTCCAAGGAGGTTTCAGTCCAAATTACCCTTCAGAGAGGGGAATTGTCTCCATTTACCTCCTTGTTCCTAGAGGAGTAGGCACCAGTGATTTTTTAATCTACTGTCCCACTGGAAGGAGAGGAGACTGAACCCAAATGCATCCCAAAAAGTGGCTATGAGAACCATTCCAGTTCAAGTTCACCTCTCCTTCAGTAGCAATCCTGGAGTTACACAATCCTCCTTCAATTTGTTATTAATTCAGTTCATTTTCATTCGGTTCTTTCTGCAATTTCTGATAAGATGGCAATAGAACTATTTTGTTTAATGAAAATAATCACATACACGCCCACACACACATGTACAATCAATCACATTTTAACTATATTAAATAGTTGTGCTGTAAATACTGTGGGAAGTAAGTGGGTTTAGAAAGCATGACCTTAAAACAACTGTTAAACAATTTGTTGCTGACAACATTTCTTTATAAGGAACAAGTCTGGATTTATGGTAGTTAAATGGTCTGTTGGGAAACATTCACTATTTTCAATGTCACATACAGGAAACCCACCACATATCTTATTAAGACGAAATGTGTCCTTCCAGATTGTAGATTTTGAGTAAAACATAGCTCATGTGTCTCGTGAAAATAACTCTTTATTTATAGCAATTCAAAATTATTTTAACATTTATATATTAATAGATATATTCAAGAGTTAGGCAGCTGACCAAAATTGCTAAAATTCTGTTTTCTACCGTAACTCCAAAGTAGGGAACAATAGGTAGTTGAGCTATGCTGGGAACAGACCTCAAAATTGCAACAGAGACTCCAACCTTCAAAGATCAGTATAGATAGATGTGATCTTTTCTCCTTCTGCTGAGAGCTGGCCAGATGGAAGCCAGCTCTTGTCTGGAAAAGCCATACAGCTGTTGAACTTGCTCAGTTCTCCTTCAATGTGGGCCTCTCAGTAGGGTTTGTATGTGACACCGTGATGATGTATCTGTACAAACTCCTGAATTAAAGTCAGCTCACATACAGCCAAGTGTTTTACCTTTACAGATGCTTAGCACAGGAGCATAGCAGCTTTGCAAAAGTTGGTTCCTCTTCATGCAAAAACATAAGTCAGGAAAGGAAATGAAAGATTATTCAGTTTGGAATAAGAGTTTGGGTCATAAACCCTCAAATCCTGTTCTTTCTGGGAGTCCTTGTGGCCGTGCCTGAGCCATTGAACCACCTGCAGCTGGAGTGGGTGGAGTGGGGCTACCTATGAACTACAGGGTCCAGCCCATCACCATAGTTCATGGCTACAAGTCTCCCAGACAATACTCTGAGATAATTTGGGGGATAGCACAAGCCAAGCGTTGTTCTCAGTAGGTTATTTGGATGCAGCCACCCGTTTTTTTTTTTTTCTGGGAGGGCAAGTTAGGCATGTGGACATGAGTCAGGCTGCACCATTTGGCCTCGGGGCTGGAGCACAAGGCTCGCCTGGGTGGTTCAGAGCTAGAGAGGTACTCTATACATGTTTCCACGTCTCAGGCCTCCAGCTGTAGAATGGAATCATAACAATTCCTTACTAAGAACAAAAGCTCTAAAAATGGGGGCATTAAAAGTAAAAGACATAGCTTTCATGGAAAAAAATAGATTTTGATGTGCACTTCTGTCCTGAAAGCATAAGCTGCTGTGATTTCCAAAACAATGCAGATGAACATTTTTATTCTTCTTACTTTATATTATTTTGCAAAAGTGCTTATGTTAAACCAAAGCGTAAAATCAATAGAATTCTCATATTTGGGGTTTTGTTGTATTTTCATTTGTTAATAATACAGTTAAAACTACAGACTCATGAAAATGATGTTGCAGTTCGTATCTTTCTTGTTCTCTGACATACCTGAAAAAAACCCTAATTTTTCTGTAGTTATTCTGAACTGAAGGAAACTGACCTTCTCCTTTACATTCAAAATTTATTTTACAGTCATTTTTGCAGTTGAAGGTTTTACACATTTTCAAGCTGAAAATAAATCACTTATAAATACACAATAACTTTTAAATATTTTTTTCATTCTTATTTTCAAAGTTCACACAGAAGAAGAGGGAGTAAGAGAGGGAGCAAGGAGGAAAGGGAAGAAAGAATAGAAGGAAGAGAAAAAGAAAAGGAATGAGAAAAGGAAAAAAAAAAAAAGATATGCATTTGTCACACAATTAGAGAGAGAAAATAAATGTTTAATGAGCTGTTGTCAGAATACCCTATGTCAAGGCTTCAAACGCTAGAGAACAGTGTATCTCACAGCCCTGAGTTGTATGTTTGATTGTATGTGAAAATTGGGGGGAATTAGTAACTTTGTTTATGTGGTTTTGCTCTATGTTACAAAACAAAATTCTTTATCGGGTATAAAAGGTGGAAAAGCAGAGAAGGAGAAAAGAAAGGCAAGTCTGCATGGCAATGAGCAATGGAACTGGCAGGAGCGATTACTTTACATTCTCCCTGCCTGAAATTATCTATTTCCATTCTATAGCATCTTTGTTTGTCATTCCCCTGCTTATGTGGTTGCACATAGACTTTCTTTGTTTCTATGTCCAAAACTGTTATCGTATTACCTTTAAAGTTTGGCATCAAGAGACACAGGGGTCACCAGTGCCACTTTGTGCAGGGTTTGTATGACTTCATTAGCTAAATAGAACTGTGGGAACAGATTCGGGGTGACCCTCAAGACATGGAGAACTGTGGTTTGCTTTTTCTTTTTTTTTTTTTTTTTTCCTAATATGTTGTTTCAGAGACACCTAAAATGTTCTGTCAATGATGTTTTCAGTGACAGTGTTATAAAGACAGAGATTTGCTGGGAATATAAGATACATCTTCTTTGCATTCAGAGAATTCTGATAAATTCTGCCCCACCATGGGTAGCTCTGAAGTTGTTGCCGGAGTCTTGTATTTTGCTCGTCTGCTGCAAAAGAGCAACAGGCTCCCCCAAATTAATAAATTTCATTGCGTCTTAACTTTTCTTGCTGGAAATCCTGTGTTTTTATTCAGACATTTGACTTATGGAACCAAATCACTTTTCCTTAAGAATGTGGAACCAGACTTTGTCCCTGATATCTCCTTCATGTGGGGCTCTGCATGAGTTTTTAACAGGAGTACCTGCACATTTTTTTAAATCGAATCTCATTTCATAGAAGTATGTTTGCAAACAGGAAATAAAGATGAGATGCCAGGATTTTTTTTCTAATTATGGGGGCACAGGGACTCCATCCTAGTATTGTCTCTTGTGAGAGACAATTTGACCAGGCAGCATCACCACTAGGATTTCCTTCACAGAGTTTCTCAGACATGTTGGTGGCATTTTGCTGTCAAACCATTTTCCTCATAACAGTTCAGCTTCTATTGCACAGAAGAGAAGTAATTGCAATTTGTTGATTACTGCCATGCTGAACTGTTGGCAGAAATGGCATTTGTTTTAGAAAAGATACTGAAGTTTTACCAGAAATTTCAACATGGCCAGGATTTGATCTCTTGGACTCATCAAAAGGAAAAAGAGAGACAATTTGGACTTTTGTTTTCACAGTTTTTTGATACACCTGTTCACATAATGCTTTGATGTAGCTAATTTCTTCAATGAGTCAACCTATTCACTGCATGAGGACTGGTCAGTTGGGTACTGGTGGTCTTCTGATCTGCAGATTTCAGCCCAGCCTTCTGACGTGCTCAAGGTGAACCTATACAACTAAGACACCTGCTTCATGGACAGGCAGCTATGACACATTCCACAGACTGAAATAATTACCCAACATGCTTCGACTGCTGGGCTAAAATCTTATTCACCCACATTTCCCCAACTTCATTTTATTTAAATATATTAAAGCCCATCCTTACCGGCATCACTAATGACCTACATAAAATCAAACGTGTAGGAGATCAAGTGGAAGAATCAGTGTTTATATTTAGATGTTATTGTTTAAAGCAAAGCCAGATCATTAGATCAGTAAACAGTACTTTAGCTGGAAGCTTGGTCAGATGATAAGTGCATGGTTTATTATTAGATAGTACTTTATTATACTTTCAAAGCCAAACTAGATTAACTGGGTGAAATGATCATTTTCCACTAGTAATTAAAGTGATGCAATATCTTTTGGAGCTAAACAGTGACGATTTTTGAAGGGAAATGGATTAGAATTTCAACATAGAACTGGATCCAGACTTTTATGGGAAGGCTCATTCTTGTTCTGTTCACATGGAGTTTTACAGCTTACTTCAAAAGGCTGTTAATCCAAAACCAATATCTGTTTAAATGATCTGTATTTGAAAACAATATTTAGCTTGGTTTAAATAAGAAACCAGCTCTTCTAACCTAGCACAAATCACGATAAATCCACTGAAGTCAATAGTCAGATTACAGTGCCAAAGACCGGATCTTTCAGAGGTTAAAAAAAGGCAGCAATAAGAAAGGAAAGCAAACAAGATTTCCAAAGATTCTTGATTAGATGTTCACTGGATTCATATCTCTTCCTGATGCCTACACATGAATCAGGACCCAGAGCAGGATCTCAGCCTCCCACTCTGACTTTCTGATGAAAGTAGATACTGACGTGAATCTTTGGGGCCAAGCCAACCTGTGAGGTCAGGCTTTTGGTTCAGATCCAAAATTGATAAAATTTTCTCTTCTGGATTCACTTTCTATACAGTTTTACCGCAGCAAAACAAACAAAGAGGTTTCTAGGTCATCTCTGGGATGAACCTAAACCCAAATCAAAAGCCATGTTTTGTCCTTATGCATTTTTGTACCTTACCGCCTGGCCTACCTATGTGTGGTAGGAAAAAGTAGTCTCAGAGTATTTGTTATATTCTGCCACTGCAAACACATCTACTGCATCACTTGGGCTATTCACTGACTCCGACTGCCTTTTAAGCACTTTTTGAAAAAAATACGAAATCTGTACCTTGGTTTCTTGTTTATGGTTTGTCAAGCTATGAATTAAAGTCCCAAAGTTATGCATAAGTCACTGATGTGTTAATTTAGTTAAAGCTAGAGGTGAGCAGCTCATCTTTGTGACTGACAGATACAGTATTAGCAAGCGTTTCTGCCTTGCTTGGCTTCTCTCTCTTCAGTTGTAATTGCATCTAATATCCATATACGGAGGGAGTCAGAGTCAGTCTCTTCTGGAGAAATGGTGGCAATAGCTTTTGCTTTCAATTCTCATTTAAGAAAATAAATTAGGTTTTTATTCTTGTGATGATCTGTTGCTGGTGGCAGACAGCAAGTAAATTTAGCTGTATTTACTGTTTCTCACATGTCAGTTATTTCTTATTTAGTTCAGTATGTTGAGGTCCTCTGTTGCAGGATCTGGAGCAATTTCCCATTGTCTTCTTGCTGATCTTCTGAAGAATCCCACCTTGAGTCCGAATTTTGCAGCTTTGTCCCTTCAAAAGAGTGTGAATTTAATACACAGTTATGCACAGTTCATCCATCATTTGTGCATGCATGTATGCCTGTGGGGATCTCCCAGTACAAATCTGTTCCCCAGTTTCACATCATTATCATTAGATTCACTGGGAAGAGAGAGCTGAAGATCCCATCCAGGGCCCAACATGCAGCTCATGCTGCGTATCTGCTGTTGATGAGAATTTATTTATCATCTGCATCTAAAATGATCCTGAATGTATTTCAAATAACTTCCTAGTGTTTAAACTTCACATATATGCTCACTGAAGATATACTGGAGATACAGCAAGGTGTACGCTATGGGGCGTAAGAACATAGTTTTATAAGATAAAAACAGGAAAAGAACTTGGGGATTTTTTTTAATCCAGGGAGTTGAACATCTCATAGCATTTTTATTCATGTTTTTGCAGCAACTCATATCATAGAATCATAGAAAGGTTACAGATGGAAGGAACCTTAAAAATTAAGTTCCAACCCTGCTGCCATGGGCAGGGACACCTCCCAGTAGACCACATTGCTCAAAGCCCCATCCAACCTGGCCTTAAACACTTCCACAAATGGGCCATCCACAACTTCTCTGGGCAACCTGCTCCAGTGCCTCACCACCCTCACAGGAAAGAGTTTCTTCCTAGTATCTAATCTAGATCTACCCTCTTCCAATTTAAAACCATTCCCCTTTGTCCTATCACTACGCTTCCTAACAGAGTCTCTCTCCAGCTCTCCTGTAGGCTCCCTTCTGTATATATATCTTCTGTATATATATCTGTATATAACTGAGGAGAGCATTGACATATAGATAGGTATTATTCTGAATTTTACTTCTCAAAATAAAAAATACAACTTTTTCTCTTTTCCAGTAGTGATCTTAAAAGTACTCAGGGAACTATAAGATAGGTATCAGGTGCTTCCTTAAGCGCAGAAATGTCATCCTCATCCATTTGACCTGCTAAGGAATTAATCTCATATCGTTGTAAGTTTGAGAGAGTTTTTAAGAAGGTAAATGCATTTTTTTTTCATTTTTCCCTTTTTTAATAGCAAATACTATCAAGAATGTTTCAAAACTTTTAGAATTCCCATCCAAGTTAATCCTTTTAAACCTAGCTATGCTTATTAGCTTTCTTTGAACAGATAAGGCTTAAACAGATGTGTCATTTGAAGAACTGAAGTCAATTTAATAGCAAAGAAGGATACAAAATAGTGGCTACAGAAGGTGAAATGTGGCATTTGATGAAATAGTGGTGATACATTTTTAAATCTCTTCTAAAACTATATTGTTGAAATGACAGAAATTACTAGTGAGCTGTTATGGTTTTAGGAATTATAGGCATCAACCTATTTAGTGGTGCTAAGAAGCAGCTTGAATCCCTGGCTGTCTCTCTCAAGTCATTTCTGATGGCATGGCAGCTTCTGCAGTTAGCTACATCTGCAGACAAGAAGTGCCTTGAATTTATCAGCCAGTGGGTTGAAATGTAAAGATAGGAAACCTCTTTATCCATCTTTAGGAGTAGAAGGAAATTTCTTAAATCATCTGAATTAAAATGGCAGTTTTAATTGAGTTCTCGCCTGTATCTCATTGTACGTCCCCCCGGACGATGGCAGCTGAGAAACACAACATCACCTCATTTGGATTGTCCTATTGTGCCAGGGGATGTATCTGCTGTGGCAAGGCAGGGCGGTTTAACGGGGATGCATAGAGCAAGTGTCTACGGAGTTGAAAGACATTTCATTAGACGTATCTGCAGCATACACAAATGGGAGAACTTTAGAGTAAGGGCACATTGTGCTGCTTCGTCAAGGAAGAGTCAAAGGAAATTTTTCCACGTCGCCATACAAAGCTTATCTTGGAAGGCTATTTACAGTTAATATTCCAAACAGGAGCTTCTGAGTTTTAGAGACATCTCTGAAAGTACGTTGTAGGAATTTAAAGCAGAGGCAGTTCCAGAAGCAGGAGGTGTAAAGAGAACTGGAGGGAGAGTTATGTGCTGAACAGCTTTTATTTTGTACCTATGGCTTAGAAGATACTTGGGACCTGATTTCTTAATTCAACAGCCCACTCACCCTGGAAGAGACCTCAGTGGGTGTAAGGAGGTATCTCCACTTTGGGGTACCTCAGCAGTGCTACGTTAGGATAAAGAAGCCTTACTTTCAAACTAAACCCAGTCCTTTGGAGGCAGCTTCCCTGCAGTTATAAATCATCATGACCACTTTAAAATTTCTATGCCTCCTGCAGGCACTGTAATCAAAAACACCCAAGCTTTGTGTGTATTTTCCCAGCATTGCCATATGCAGGGAAAATTCATTGAAATTTAAGTTTCAAATAGTCCCTTTTTGCGAATCATGCCAGAGGTGACCCTGGGGCTGGGGAAGGGTTAACACCTGAGACCAGGCTGGACACTGTCCCGTGGGGATAGGTCCAACAGATGAGGTAATAGGGTTTTGCTGAGGCAGAGGAAAGGGATGGCTTAACCAGAGATGAACAGGAGCCAGAGCCAAATTTAGATTAATTAACTTCAGCTAGACTGAAATTCTATTGTGAAAAGTCAATGGCTGGGGCTAGTGAGCAAACTTGGAAACACCAGGCTGGGAAGGGAGTAAAATAATTAGCGTGGATCTCACGGCGACGCTGATAACAAAACCTTTGACGCTTTGCAACTAGTGGCACGCTGTGATTTACCAGAGCTGCTTCTGGGCCCATTTCTGGGTGAGCAGTGTTGCTAAGCTCTGAGTGGTGATACACACCTGCCTTTGCAAATTCAGCTTGAGAACTGGGGTGATTCTTGCTTTATACAAATCCCCAGCTCCTGGAATAAATTTATTATTATAAGGTCATTGTAGCTTCTTCTTAGCTTTTCTGTTCTATTTTTTTCTGTATTTCAAGGCGGGGGGAGTAATTTAAATATATACAAAATGCTTCAGACATAAGCATGATTCTGTCATTCATTTATTTTACAATTTAATTTTTGTTAAGCCAACCTCCTGAATTTGAGTGCATGAATTTCACAACACTGTCTTGTGACAAGAGTTAACTTGGAATAAGCAAGGTCTCTATGACCGAATCTTTTAATATTAATGATTTTGTTCTTTTTCAGTAAGAAAATCCGGGGCCAGATCCTCAGCTATTGTCAACGAGGGAGGCACCACTAAAAAGAAGCTTCACGCAAGTCAGTCATCCTACTCCAATACGTGCCATTTGACAATCTTGCTCTGTAGTAGGATTTTTTTATTTTTTTTTATTATTTTTTTTTTTTAATTTTAACAATTAAATGTGCAGGAGCAATTAATTTCCTCCAATTTCAGATGCTGAAAAGTCACAGTCCTGTTGCCTGTTTTGGCCTGCTGGATAGTCAATGAAGACAGTACCATTCCCTTAAAGATCTTTAAGGTCCCTGAGGATGTTCCTTTCTCATAAAGTTTGCAAAGGTAGCTGAAGGACTGACTTTGAAAGATTCGGGATTAATTGAAAGAATGGAAAAAATCCTCATAGAAGCATGTACAAGAAAGCAAACTGCGAATCTGGGAGGTTCTCTGGTCTTTGATCCTAATTCAACAGTGGTCTAAGTTAAATAAATGACATAAAATGTTGAGTACATGCATTCATGCTTTGCTGAGCAGAAATGGGCCAAAGATGTGGGTGCCTGACTGCTTAGCCAAGCCAGAAATCCCACTATCATTTTTGGTAATCAGCGTGTTATTTTACCATCGATTTCGAAGTCTGTTAAAAATTATAAGCAGAAGAGGTCATTTGTGCTCAGCAAGACAACTCTGGCAGTGAAGTCCTCGCAATGTCAGCTCAAGGGTGCTGTCTGCAAGCTAGCAGCACTGATGGGGAGGCACAGAGTACAGAGGGTAGAACACAGACTCAGTAACATAGACTAGCACTCCCCGCGTACGCCTGCTCTCTCCTTCAATAGACTAAACACATATGTCTCTTTAGCCACTTAGAAAAAGATGTTCTGAAATGGCTGTAGTCACAAATGGGGCTTTAAATGGTTTTAATGTAATATGACAATCTGTTCACAAATCCTGATGTGTTTACAAAACATATCCTTGCTGCCTAATACGTTTATTTTAACACTTTATTCAGGCTTAAATGCTATTTTCACATGCTAGGTTTGTTTGGATTTTGCATAAGGTTGTACCACTTATTCAGGAATGTCTGACAATAATGCAACGTTGGGAAAGAGTTCAACTTTTGTTTGGGTTGAATCACATTCAACTTCTGTTATTCACCATTTAGGGCCTGAGTCATCAAATAACAAAACACATGGGTTAAAACACTGTTTAGCTTCTGCTCTCAGTCAGAACAGGTGACCTCTTTAACATGACCACAAGCAACAGAAGTTAGTCTCATCTGGGCAGAGCAGGACAGAGGTTAAGCGATTTCAAGTGTAACCAAGCATTTTGCCATAGTGTAGTTTCATTCAGTTAGGAACAGGTATCTGCAGCTTTCAAATTCAACGTGAAGATTCGCAATGTAGCTGGATTCCTCCCCAGTTCTGTTCCTTTTATTTGTAGGATCCACAGTTCTCTTGTTTCCCATTTTCGGTAGGTTGGGGAATTTTGTTCTGTCTAGGTGAATAATTGTTAGGCACTGATTGTGTTTATCCCTTCCTAGGATGATTTCAGCACATCATATACCTTGCAAATCCTCCACCACTGTAAGTACAATAAGGGTACTAGACGGTGTCTCTTCAGCCACAGATTTGGTCATTCTTTCATGCTATACAAGGGGTTGTTATAAAGTAGCAAATCCTTTCTTCCTTCTCAGGGTGCACAAGGGCCAGTGTATCTAAAGAACACCAAAATTGTGGAATGAAGATCATGTAAACATTTTGCTTCCTTGATATAACAAACTTCAATAGAATCATGAAGCTCATTTGTGCTAGAGCATGACCACCAAACCCATGTCTGGCTGTTACAGGCCTCATCCTACAAGATCATGTGAAGATCAAAACGTCCATGTCTCTTCAAGAACATCTCCTAAGGACAAAATTGACTTTTGGCCTCATTCTGGCTCTGCATTAGTTTTACCCCTACAATTTTAGAGTAAGCAACAGGTAAGGTGAATACAGAATTTAAGACATAATCCCATTTCCACACTGAAATATTAGACCATCAGTGAAGCAGAAGAAACAGGGCAAATGACTGAATTTCTGACATGACCATTCCTCTTGTTATCCTTTCCCCATAATATGAATTTCTCATCTGTCTACTGTACTAAGCAGAACAGACATTTAATAGTTTATTTATTTTCACAGGAAGGTCTTCCCATGTGCCATGACTTTGTCACCAGAAAAATAGTAAGTCTTATGAGTTATAAGGAAAGAATTTCCAGTCCTCACCACTTTCTAGGCAATGGATAATTTGCATCATAGTTGATATGGTATATGTCAAATATAACATTCCATATATCTGCTGTTGTGTATCATTTTAATCATATTCATCCGTAACTCGTCTTTACTGCTAGTGAGGAATTTAGCTTTGATGCTATCCAGTAGTGGGGATTTAGTCTTCCTTTCATCATGTTTTTCTACCAGGTAATGAGTATTGTAAACTCCAAACTTACAGCCTATGTAAAGAATGCAATAATTGCGGGACATGACATTTTTTTGGCATTTAAGCTAAGGAAGTTCCAAAGGAATTTCATTGTAGGTTTAGTTTTCTTCAAATTTTGCCTAACCCAAGTCAACTTGCCCATCATTCCTAATAACACGGATCCAGTAAAAGAAGGCAGCAGTAGACCACACCACATATGCCACAGTATATTATTCTTTCTAATCAAAAAGTTTGCTTTGGTTTCCAAAGTGTGGGAAACCTGACACAAGATGCCCATTGCAGATAGGGAAGGATCCTCTGCTCTTCAGCGTAGTGTAATAATAACAACAACAATAACTTTGATTTTGTTTCAAGACTTCTCACTTGGGATCCTACAGAGGTTCTAAAATCCCGCCATGCCAGCATATTATTTTTGGATTGAATGACTGGGTGAGCTTGATTTACATCTTATCTCACTCCATAGCCCATAATGTGTTTTTAAATCATGTCTAAACAATTTACCACAAAAGCAAAATTGGAGGCAGGCGGTGGGAAGTATCTTGAATACATTGAGCATCAAAGAGAGAAACCTCAGAGGATGAAGAGGGGTTTATTTGCAGCTGGCTGAGTCATGTTTCATGTGGGGTATGGTCCCTTGCTAATAATAAGCAAACTGCTAAAATACTATTCCACACTTTATTAACTTGTTCAGTAAGTTAGTATGTCCTGTACAGACATGTTCACCCATAACTTCTTTTCTTTAAGAACTTTTCCCCTGATAGCTTTTCAGATAACATTAGAAAACAGCTTTTTTCCTTCACTTCTCCTGCCTTGTGTCAAGCAGCCAAGCCTCTGAAGAGGGTTCCGTTGTTGTGCTGCTATGTAGACTTGTGGTGTTGATGCCGTGAATCTTCAGCAAAGTGTCTTCAAAGAAAAGTGATAATCACATCAAATGAATGGCTGCCTCCTTAAAAATTATATATTGGTGGTGTCAGTAGAGATTGTTGAATGTTATTGTTTCTGGAATAAAAATGGGGATTTGGGAAAAAAAAAGTTTTTAGCAAAGTTTTTGTTTTCTTTGGAAAGTTTAGCTTTTCTTTGCTTTTTTTTTTTTTACAGGATATTTTTGTTTTGATGTGGATTTCTTTATTATTATTATTGTTAATAGTATTAGTATTATCCTTTTGTTTTTAATGTATTATCTTTTTCTCAAGTGTTTTTTTGGCCAAAGAGGAAAAAAAAGGAGAACAACATTAGAGAATAATGACTTACGCTATATCAGTTTGGGGACTTATTTTTCAGAAATAGTATTTCAGCCTTTAAGATAGCTCTCACTACACTCTCAAGTAAGTGGGCACATGGAATTCCTAGTTACACTTGGGAAAAAGCGAACAAGGATGGGGGAATATGAATGACCAGAGCTATATGTGACACAGTCATGGCTACTCAGCTGTGAAGACACTTCATCAGATTTGGTTGCATCTGCCCTGATAATACTGTAATTCTATAATTGAAAACTTTTACTCATATGATTTGAGGCAATGGGGAGGAGAGAGGCTTATGGGAAACACTATACCTTAAAATGCTCCCTACGATGGTCCCTGTGGTTCTGCAGCTGATAGGAACACTCACAGCTATTGCTCAAGGGATGCATTTTAAAGAAGTGGAGCACAAAGATACGTGCCTCTCAGCACAGAAAGTTTACCTCATTTATATGAAAACACCTTAAATGAGAAAGCTGATGGGACTGACTCACGCCGGTGGTGGTGGGAGACAGGGCAGTGCGTCCCTTGTGCTGTGATGAGACTTAGATCCACCAGTTTTGCAACTACTCAGACACATGAATAACTCAAAAGTTCAGATCAGAGATGGTTCTCAGGCCATGAAAACAGATCTGCAGCCAGAACAGGGCATGAAATGGTGGCCTGGGACCCATCTGCTGTGCTTGCCCCAGCAGAACAGGACTGTCAAAGCCATCTCTTCTTCTCCCTTCTGCCTTCCATCGGGCCAAGGCATCTCTCACCGCAGCTGAGCCCCACACATCTTTTTGTTGTTACACTCTAGAAACAACTATCTTTGGTATGTAGTACTTGTTTTGAACAGCGACAGATTTTAAACAACAATATTATGACTCCTAAGAGACCACAGTCAGTGTCTTAAGCCTGTGAGACTGTGCTTTATCTTAACACAGGTCATGGTTCTCCTTAGATAACTGAATAGAATTTAAAGTTTCAGGGGGGTAAATGAAAGACCTGATGAAAGAAAGAAGTAAAACTGAAAGAGAAAGAGAGGAAAAATTGAACTTGTGGTCAAAAGGAGAGAGATCTCCACACTGTTCACTTTATTCTTAAAATAATCAGTAACCCTGTATTTGGGACATTGTGGGTAGGATGGAGCAGGTGAAAGTTCCTGTACTGAATCAGAAAAAAAGTGTTTTGACCTTTGGTCTTCCCTGTCCTCTGAAGTTTTCTTCCCCCTGCATCCTGAGGTGCAGGAGTACTGAAGGATGATCCCCACTTTGATGAAGAATCCCATCCTTGCTAAAGAAATTGTTCTGCCTAAGGTCCACATCTGTAAGTTGCGGTGTTTTCAAATGTTAATGTTTTCTCTTAAAAACCAGAAACGCTTGATAAGTCTTTATCTGCTTTATTTAATCCCTAAAAGGGAGGAAGAAAAAACAACAACAAATGAACCAAACAAAAGAAAACCCTTTCCATTTGTGCAACAGGACACTCAAGGCTTTTTTAAGCCAGCCTTAGATATTTCTTCACTGTCTGCTGAGACTTCTCACACTAGAACTTCTTACCCCACGGGACATATAGTATCTCCTGAGACAAAGTCATGCTGCCTCTCAGTAGTGGTCCTGAGGACCCATATCTGCTGGTAGGGCTTGATTTGTCCCTAATTGTATTAAAGTTAGTGCTTCTTCTCTGAGGGTCAGCACTAGAGGGCAATACAGCCACACACTTAGCCACACACCAGTGATTTTCAGTGGACGGTGTTTGCTCCAGTGACATGAAAAAGGGAGGGTAGAGATGAGTTGTCAAAACCATGAGTCAGAGAGTAAACTGGTCCCACCTTAACCACACTGAAAATGCCAGTCCTCTGCCATGCAGCAATTTTCCTTATCAGACCACTATCAGAAATTAACACTGGGCAAAGACGCAAGATAAATATCATTAAATCCATTATTAGAGATAGGTAATATAATACAGAGAAGTTTCACAATGATCTTGGAAATTAATAACTTATATTGCATGATTACTATATGCAACCAGCAAATCTTGCTTTATTCTGATTAACTTTTTAAAAAAATGGTTTCAAGACTGGCCAAAAGGGTTAAAGTCCAGCTGGATAAACAACAGCAGAAAAAGCCCCTCAGACAAATAAGTAAAATTGATATTACTAATGCCAATCCCTGCTCAGAGTGCCATTCTGAACTTGGCCTTGCCCTCTGCTTTACTGAAACTCTATACGTAAAAATGAAGAGATGGCTGATACAGGACAGGCTAAAAAGTTCAATCTGTTGGGACCAGGATTCATTTCAAGCCATCAGTGTTCATTATTCCACTAAGTGGTGACATAATTTCAGAGCTGACATCCTCAGGGACTCAGCTCGAGCTGGCTCCCGTTTGCTGGCCTTCCTGCAGAAGAATTCCAGCTCTGCCTTAAGGCAAGCAAAGGGCTTGCAGAGACGATGGTCAATTCCGTAAGATGTTGAACATGAATTTCTTCCTCAGAAATTTCTGACTATTTCCCCTATTAAACAGATTTTAAAAGCTCAGGAAAGACCAAAAAGAAATAGAGCTGAAGTAAATGCTGCCCAATCTGTTACACATAGCACTGCTTTTTCCACTCTCCAGATCGTTTCTTCTATGATTATCATAGAATTACTTAATGAAAAATAAATATACCACATAGCAGGCTAGCGAATTGCCCTTGTCTGTTTATATTTCGCTACTGCTATGTTCTTGGTTTAGCAGGCACAAATCTCTGCATTTACATAGACACCAAGAATGGAAATTTTACACCATGAAGGTGTATGGCAAAGAATTACTACAAAGGCTCATACTAATGGGATAACCATGGCCCAGAACCATGTAAGTGTTCACTAGTAAAGGAAATGGGGATTCAGACCTGCAGAAACATGGACTTTCAATAACTTTGCCGTGTTTGCACAGTGGGACTGTACCAGGTTTGCTTTTTGTTGGGTTGCATCTTTCTAATCAAAAGCTTGGTAGCTCAATTTTGGCTGGTAGCTCAATGTATTTGCTTTGAATTTTGCATCAAATGCATTAGCATGTCTTGCATACACAGGGAAAACATGAAGTAGGCTCTCACTGTCATTTAAGTAACTTGGCCCCCCAGATTATTTATTTTAGAGCAGCACAACTCTATATAGTGATTTCATGTTAACAATAATTAATCAAGGCCCGAAAGTCCGTGAGTAACAAGATGCAGCTCAAGAATAGACATCCTGGAATCCTACACTTTAAAAGACTCATTATGACTGAGGGAAAATGAAGAAAATATTAACTCAGTATGGAAGAAGCTTCAGAAACATACCAGTTGCTTAGGGTGGCGAGTCTTTTAAACATCTCCAGATCAGTGTAGAACTTTTGGAACAACACACTGGCAATAAATAATTTTATATTTATGAATTAGATGGCTACTTTTAGGCAAGGCTGACTGAGCATTGACATATGCTACCACGGGAAGTGGTGGATTTTTTTTTATTTTTTATTTTTTTTTTTTAATATACATTCTGAGAGATATTTTTCATGGGGTGGAAGTCCTACTTCAGTCTAACAAGCTGCTCACACTTCTTGCAGAGGTAGCTGAATGAACTGTAAGGGCTTGCTTTGTATAGAAGGTCAGACTCGCTGATCCAATAGCCCATTCGGAGCTTAAAGTCCCTGGGAGCCTGTAGTCTGAGCTACAGATTTAAGCCTCTTACTGAGACTTGAAACAGTTTTGCATTGTCCGTAGATCATGTACAGAGGGAGAAAGCGGACCAGACGGTAAGCACAGGGTTGCATATGCCAGGGAAGATGTAATTTGAAAAGGAATCCAACCTTATACTGAGTCATAACAGAAGTTTTATTATTACCTCTCCATGTGTGGGTATAATACCTTATTTAAAGTTGGAAATACCAGGTACCTCTGAAGTGAAGATTATAAAGCAGAAAGACTTTAGAGTGGTTAACAAGATATCACACCAAGCATCACCCTGTGCCTGAAGATGAAAGGAGAAAATCAAGAGAAATGCAAACACTTAAGAGTTGCTATTGTTGTTTTTAAATGTGCCCATTCTCAATGAATACATAAGCACGGGGAGGGTACACTATCCTGTGTTTGCTCATCCCTGGTCTTTCTGAGATGATCTACTCCTTAGATACACTGGAAGCAAATAACACCTTAAAAACAAAACAACGAAAAAACTAAAAACAAAAAAAAAAAAAAAAAAAAAAAAAAAAAAAAAAAAAAAAAAAAAAGGAAAAAAAAAAGAAAAAAAAGGGAAAAAAATCACCTCTGATTTGCATCGAATCAAAGGAGTTTGTAGCTATCTGAAGTTTTACAAGTGGGGACTTCAGTTTAGTGACGAAGTTTCAATGGCTTATTTCCTGGTGCTTAGGGGAGATTTGTGCTGCACCAGTAGCTTGTTAAGCTGTTACCCTGTTTTGTTAGGTACTAATTTCTTTTAATGTGAGTTTACTTTGTCTCGCTTTGTTTGCTGTTATTTCTTGAGTGAGTTTGGTTATCTCCTCCTTAAAAGAAGATTTCAGACTGATAGTATTTACCTAAAAGAGCCATGGACATTATCTTAACCTTTAATGCATTTGTCACTTGACAACTCTGAAAGGACGCACTTTCTACTGACTCTACATAAATGCTTCTGAGTTAATCAGTGAATGCGAAAAATTTCTTAAGAATGACATGTGGATGTAAAGGTTAATAGCGTCATATTAAATACTTTCTAACTCAAACATCAAAAATGTATATGAAAGTGAAAATAGACAGACTTGGGTGGTAGGCGGCTTTTTTTTCCCTAATGCTTGCCCCAAAGCTCACTAAAGCCAAGGAAAGATCCCCTTTCATTCTGTTAATTGAGTCCCATAAAAAAACAAGACTCTTGTATATTTACTACTGAATTTGTAAAACACACAAAACGAGTAATCTGTATCCAGCAAAAGCAAGAAAACAGCAGGTCCTAGACAGCTTTGAGAAGCTATAAAGCCAAATGCACTGACTCAAAATGTACAACTTGATGAACAGCTCAGAAAAAAATACAAATTAAAAAGCAAAAAAAAAAAACCCTCTCTATGAACATTTACAGCATATTCTCACCAGATCACCTTTTTATGGTCCTAGTTTTCATTGAGAAGCAAAAATTAAGGCTTGAGCAAAGATGAAAAGCACCTGGTAAGTCAGGAAACTCTTCTATGTCAGGTTTTAGTGTAAGCATTTGGAGGGTGCTGCTGGCCACGGAGGGGTAGGATGTTACTCTAACAGATGCATCCCTCACAAAGTTGATTTATATGGTCATTCTGACAAATTTCCTAAGCTTTACAATCATCTTTCTGGTTGTGATTACAGTAAATTGCAAACAAATAGCAGTGCCATGAACATCACCGTAATATTCAACCCTGTGTAATTTCTTCTGTTGCAAAGAGCTGTCCAAGCAGCAAAGACACACTCGTGTTAGCAAAACTGTCATGAAGCCAAGGACGATCCATTGCAAGGGTTTGCCACACCAATAGATCAGATCCGACAGAGAACTTAGGTGTTTTGAAGTGTCAAGTGTTTTTAAAAAGTTTAAGACGTTTTACCAAGTGACATTTTAATGTAAAATGTAAAAATCTGTGAGCAGTGATCAATGTCTAAAACTCCCTTCTTCTAGCTGAATATCCCACCATCCCTGCTCTACATATTAACTTGTTTTTGGGGTTTAGCACAGGATGAGTGTATGGACAGAAGTGGAAATTGCATGGATCAGCCAATTCAGGCCAAATTTTGATCTGAAATCTGAATTTTCATAAAGATTTGAAAAACCCACTCATTTCTCTTTCCTTTTTCTGTTTTCTTTTTCTTTTCTTTTCTTTCTTTTTTTTTTTTTTTAATGTAAACACTTTTTTCCCTGCCAGTTCTCCATCTTCATCACTTATTGTGTTTTGCTCTTGCAGACCTAAAGAGCCTGAAGCTGGTTAAACTAGGAAATATTTGTACATTTGACTGGGCAGAGCATACAGGCACCTAAAATTAGATCACATCATGTTTCAATTTCAAAGTATATGTAATTACTAAAAAAGTTCCCTTACCAAAAGCTCTGGAAATTCATATATTTTCATCATTATTTGAATCTCCAATGCATAAGAGAAACATTGAGTGTTCCTAGCTGAGATCATGAGCATCCTCTAGCCCTGCTTTTTCATCACGTTGCTGTATTTGCTAACCACTGTGTAGGCTCAACAGTTAATCTTCCTTCTTTCACTTGAAGAAATTAGGATCAAAATGGACAAAAACCACTAATGAGCAGTACATTTAATAGGAGAAAATAGAATTAAAAGGATTCAGCAGTTTGCCTGAAGTCACACTGGAAGTCCGTTAGCAAGACGAAGACTGAACTCTAGACCCCATATCCCAACCTACAACTCAAACTTTTTAGTTACTTATTTATTTATTTATTTTATTCACACAGTTTAAATATAAAAGCAACTACTCTTGAAAGTGCAAAGATACTATCAGATAGATCTTTTTTTTTTTTTTTTTGGATCTACCGTACATTTTTCAAATCAGAAGCTCAGAACTAATAAATTCACTGCTATTATTATTTATTACTGTAAACTGGTTTATGTGACACTGTCTGAGATTGCATCATAATGAACCCGAGTAGAGCACCCACAGTCCCTCCTACACAAGGGAATTAAGAATTTCTAAGAATCCGATTTCTAAATATGATCTTTGGTGAATACCAAAGAAATATGAATCACTTGTCATGAGTCATATGAAAATGTTACAAGGCATAAAACAAGAGCTGTTCACGTGAAACACTTTGCATGAAAAAAGGTGGCCAGCTGACTAGGTCAGCAAAGCAGTTGAGAGGTCTATGAATTTCCACTGAGATTTTTTTATTTTTTGGGGAGGGGAGAATATCTCCTTTGCTCAAGACACTGATGCAGTTGGAAGTGTGTGTTGCGAATAGCCATATTTGAACTAAAGCCAGCAAAAAAATACCCACCCCTGTCAAGACCAATTTACTGCACCACAAGCTTTTTAATGGATGTAAGAAGCAGGTTGATTCTGAAAACAAAACTGGTTAATAGCAGGTTGTCTATTGCTCTTACCACATTAATGCCACAGATTCAGTGTCTAAAAGACAATCAGTGTATCTGTTTTTAATGCTCTCTTTATTACATGATTCACCATTGTGTCTGCTCTATAATTTTGATACACCTGAGTGAGCTTTGCAGAAGGTCTGTAGGGTGGTATGTGTTGTGTGAGAGGCTGTTGATGGTACCTATGTGAGCCAGTGTGAAGATGTCTTGGGAATCTCCACTGAAACCACAGCTTCTTTGGAGAAGACATGCCCAGAACGTTTATTTGTGGATTTATTCACACTGCCTGCCTGTAAGACAGAGAAGTAATACCTTCTCTCAACCCTATTTTAAAGATGATAAACTGCTGTCTGGTGAACTGGTGGGGTTTGCCCACAGTCAAACGGAAAGTCTGGGGAAGAGCAAGGAGTGGCCCCCAAACCATCTCAATCTTGCACAAAAAAGTGCTTTTGCTGTCGTAGTGTTGTTATCCCTGAATAGATAACAACTCTGTGTGACTCTGGGAACATTTGAGCTGTTAAATTTCTGATTGTGAGTCTTTAAAAAGCTGAATTTGAAAAGAAAAAGACGCATCTGATAAACTATGTGGTGGATAAAGGTTTTATTCACCAAGGGAAAAGTCTGACTTTGCTGTTCGACAGACTGAACAAATGCCAAATAAAGGCAACTAGAAGTAGTTCTAGATGTCTTGAAAGCTAGTGAAAACATACCAGTATCTTTTGTACACTGCATAAATAGTATTTCATTTGCTGGCAAATGAAACATAAGAAAATGGCAAAAATGTAAAATAATTTTCAAAGCATCCATTCCATTCTTCTCCCCACTACAATGTTTATTTCTCCTTGAATACACTGAAAATAAAAGATTTTCATCCCAGAGGAAAGTTCTGGACATGCTATGTTATGTAGTAATATTATTCTCTAACATTTCAGTCATCTAAATATTGGTTTTGGGATTTCTCTTGGAAACTTCACAGTGGAAGGGGAAAGGGGAGAGGAAATTGCAAGGAGAAGGGAATGGGGGGGAGGGAAACATCCTTTATGAAAGTTCCATTAGCTCCAGAAAGGAACTCTGTGAAGTGCATGAAAAATATTTTGGATTATTCAAAGACATCTGTAATTTGGGTGTCTGTTTTCAATGTCAAGTTTCCTCCTAACCCCTATCCCTTTTCTCCTCTTCTTTTTTTTTTCCTTTTTTTCTTTTCTTTCTTTTATTTTTTAAAATTTCTTCAGAGGAGGATAATGATTATTTCAGAAGAAAGTGGGGGAAAGATGGATTGTCTTTCTATGAAGTGTAAGTGTTGGGTAAGGCAATTAAGCAGAACAGAAAATAACTAGGATTAAAACCCTTTTTTAGATCCTGCCAGGGCTGAAATCGTTGTCACAGGGAAGATATGTTTAAGCTCCAGCAAAGTTTGGGTGAGGTAATCATGAAGATGACTGTCTAATGACTGTAAGACCTTCAAAATGGCAAACAGGGGCGAAATCTCTCTGGGAAGGCCTTTTTCTACATTTTTTTTTTGTTATTTTTCCTCTCCTTTTTAATGTCATATACCAACTGCACACCTGTAATAAATATAACCCCACAGCTGTCACCTGGGGCTGGGAGCCTGGGGAGGAGTGGGCTGGTGGGGACAACAGCTCTTCTTGCCTCCTATGTGGGTTGTTTTCGGCTAGGGTTGAGGTTTCAGCTCGCGGTTCCAGTGAAGGCAGGTGACGGGGCCAGGGGGAATCACTGAGCTGGCAATGTTTGAGTCAAGGTTGAGGAAGGGGTTATTACACAGCTTTCACGTTTGGGGTGCTCAGGAAAGAGCAAACCCACACGATGGAACTCATTGGCTGCTGGGGAAGGTAGGAGCTTTAACCCTTTGCTCTCATTACTCACCCTCCCAAAGCTTGCAGGAAAGCAATTCACAGGGGAGGTTACAGATAAAAAGAGAATAAATATGTGAAATTACACAGTGATTTGTATGATGTTGCTTGCCCATCATTGTCAGACCGGACTTCTTTGCTTTGGAGAATCACTTTCAGTAAGGCTTCAAGCCACATGAAATGAGAAAAAAAAATCAGGAAAACAACCCCTCATACACAGGCAGAGAGGGAGGAACCAGGTTTGTAAAACAACCTCATATCTCAAGCAAGGCACAGGCTGCTGCCAGAGCAGTTTCCCTTCCAGCCACCTCCAAACAGCCCCATTTTTGCAGCCTCAGGTGCAAGTTCCCTGGATGCTGCTGCCCTTCCTCCTCTCCTTTCTGCCTCCACAAGACCCAGGGCACTATCTCACCCCCATTCCCCTCTGCCTGGGTCAGGATGATAGATCTAAATAACAGGAGTAATGACAGCTGATGGTATAATTAGAGTGGTGAATTAAGTGTGGGAGTCTTGCAATTTGAGAGGTAGCTTGTGACCTCTGGGCTGTATTCATCATTGATGGGTGTCCTGGGACACCCCTCCGCAATCAGTGGGATGGCACAGCCAGACTGTGAGTGCACCTTTCATCCCTTTCTGGCAAAAAACCAAGTTATGTGGGGAAAAAAGACATGTCCAACCTGCACCACAGTTTAGAAAAAAAAGGAAAAAAAAGTGAATTTGACACCAGACTGAGATATCCCTGCTCTAGTCGCAAATAATCTACTTTGGTGTTACTATTTCATATTGGTAGTAATATTCCTAAATTTCTTGTCCTCCAAGTTGCATGATCAGGCACTAATAGACCTCACTACGACCTTGTTATCCCCAAGTGGCAGTCTGAACTTCCAGACTGGCTTCTGGTTCTTGAGATCACCACGGGCGCACACACTGCCTTTGCTGCTGACGGGATCAAAACATTGTTTTGATCCTTGTGTTACACAGTGAAATTTCAAACCCAGAACTTTCTGGCATTTGCTTCTGAGAAGAAAGTGGGGAAATTAATCTGCTCTGTTTGTTCTGGCTTAAATATGGAAACATCTGTTAAACTGTCTCCGATTGCCTCCTGGCTGCATTAAAGTGATGACAAATTTTGCCACTGATTACTGAGTATGTTCCATGCTTCTTTTTTTTTTTTGCATACAAGTTCTGCACAATGTTCAGAATTGCTGTACCTGGTGGCTTGGCTGCCTACAAAATAATTTGGATTGGATCTGCTGATCCGCCTTGCAGATCATTGCAGTGGTGGACTTGCCCACAGCTACACGTCAGTGCAAAACTTTGTCAACTTTCTAGGAAGGTTCCAAATACATTTACATTATATTTTATATATGTAATCCTTATATTTATAATCTAGACATTTTAATATAATTATTTCCTTTTATACCTTTTTTTTTTTTTTTAACATATATATGTCTGTCTACGCTTGTGCCTTCCCCCAGGGTTGACTTTCTGACCAGAAATTAATTTAAGAAATAGGAAGGGATTTGAGCAGAAATCCTACCCTTTGAATAATTCAAACTACAGGTGCAGAAAGAAATACTCAACTGAGTAACCTGCCAAGGACTGATCAGCCCTTTGCTACAGAAATGGGCCAAGTTCAGCAAGCGATGGTCACCTCACTCTCAGGAATCAGAAGACAACCCCTAAGCCAGTTGAGCCCACCAAGGCCAGAAATTATTTAAAGGAGGGAGAAGTTTTAAGGGTGCAAAACATTTTTCACAGTTGTTTCTGGATTGGGGAAAAAGCTCCTGAGTATCTGAGAGGAGCAGAGAGCAAAGCATCTAGAAAATGGAGGAGGAACAGAAGAACTGATGGGTTATAAGATTTCAATTCATGCTCAGAAGTTTGGTTCAACACCTGGAACCCTCAGGAAAGGGCACTGACATGCTTTATGGAGTGGCACTAATCTTTCCTCACCTGCGGAGGCAACCTAGATTGCAGAGAGCATTTAAGTGGGTTGAGTGTAATTACCTGATTGGCATTAAGTAACAGTGTAATTAGCACTTTTTGGCACATCTTCCTCTGAACATATGGTATTCAATGCTTTTGTAAATAAGATATTTATATGGCACTCCCAGCAATACTCTTAATGGTGACTTTAAAGGTTATTTTCCACATTTTCCAGAAGTAACGCTTAAATTAGGCATGCTGGACAGGGGGATTTCTAGTATGCAGAGAGGCGGAGTCAATGGGCTAAATTCTGCTGACTGGTGTAAACTGTGGCTGGCTTCAAGAGATAACTTTCGAGGCTGTAGTGATGGAAGATAATGCATTTATGGCTGCTCAAGGAAATTCCTTCTCACACACGGAACCAGGGGAATTCCTTGCTGCACAGTGGAACTGAAGCAAGGTACAGAAAAATGGTTCAGGATTATTGAGAGAAATTATTTTAACAAACTATTGGGCATTTAAAATTAAGCAGGGAAGTAAGTATGTCTTCATTCTGTAGCTGTTTGCTTGGATCTTACAACTTAATCTGGTTTCATAATTTGAACTGAATACATACAGTGCTTGAGTGCATTTGCTGTAATTCTGCATTAGTTTCTAGCAGAATAGCATCCCAAATCATCACCAAAAGTTCCTGTTTGCCAACAAGAGGATAAAATTAACAATCTCAGAACGTTACAATTATTCATGTTGCATAAACCCCCTATTTTTAACAGAGATAGTTTGTGTAGAAAAATATTGCTATTTCTACCTGTAACTGCTAAAGGTTAAGAGAAAAGTTCTCCTTGGGTTGATTAATCACAACATTTCTGCAGGGCTTCTTGTACATTCCTTGGTAATGGCTGGTTCTGATCATGTGTTGGATCAAGCTTCCTTTCTGGAGGACTAGGAAATGTTATGGTTTCCTCTTGCTCCCAGAGAAATGAATTTGTTAGGCATTTGGTGAAACTCTGAGGCAAACCATGAGTCGCAACTCTTGGTCAATCGCCCTTCAATACCTGTCTGCAAAATACTGGGGAGGGGAGCAAGAGGGAGAAATGTAATAAACTCTATGTTTTCTCTGCAAAATTAAATTATTGCAGTGGGCTTTGGATGACATTAGGAAAGTGACACAGTGAGAAATATAACTTTTTCCCCTCTATTGCCTTGAGTCAGTTGATAATTCACAGCAGTGAACAAAAGAAAGCCAGTGGATAACACATGTTAGCAAGGTCTCTGCAAAATTACCATCCGCATTAGACTGTTTATCACTGAGATCCGCTGCCAGTTCACATTAAAATTCAGAGTGCTGACAAACGCATTTCTCTTAACAAGATCACCATTATTTTATTCTTTTTACTAGGTAGGGCAGTGACTAGTAAGCAGAGTTCCTGATTCTCCTGAGGGCTGTGTTTTGAAGGGGGAAGGATCTTAGCATTTCAGGACGGCTGCATCCAGCTCATGGGGTCTGAAAGTCATGCAACCATCAGCATGAAGAATTTACTTGTGGTCCCTTGTACCATCGGGGATGCGAAGGCATCGTCTGATGTGCTGCTCTCTTCCTTCCTCTCCTCTTTCCCACCCTCCTCCTGGCTCCACTACCCAGCACACTCTTTCTTGGAAGGGGATTGTTATCATGATGTTGCACCTGGAAGTCCAAGTGGAGGTCGGGGCCCCCATGTGTTGCAAGTTGTCCCATTTCAGACAGGGAGCTGGTGCTTCAGCTGAACTCCATCTCCTGAGCTCTGCTCACTGGTCACCAAAAAAGCCCAAAGCAGAAGAGATTTTTTTAAATATTGTTATTTTTATTGTCGCTTTGGAAAAGGGTTTGTAATATTCTGGTTTCCTTCCTGTGGTTGATTTCCCTTCTGGGGAAGTTTTACAGTTTTCCTACGCCTCTCTCCTGACCCTCAGCCATTTCTGAGTCACCGAAGCAATGGACTCAGATACAACACTGTGTATGTCTGGCTTTTTGCAAAAATGTTCTGCCATACTTGATTCAAAGTGCATATTAAAAAAAAAAAAAATGATAGAAAAATTAGAGCAGTCTTTATCAGGGACACATATAGGGAATCAGCACAGATTACCAGTTTTACAAGATTGTTAGAATGAGTTTTACCTTTTGATCAAAACTATCACTTCCCCCTTTGATTGTAAACGTTCTAGGAAAGTGATATTTCCCTGATTTGGGTTAGGAATGTTCCACCTGTTTGCAGTCACTGGATCTATCAGACCTGACACCCTGCATGTACCTGCTGTAAAATCTGTGCCGATAATCAGTGTCTTGATCTCCAAAGATCTGAATGCTTTCAACAGATCATCTAACCTCTCCTATACAAATATCTAACCTCAGATCGTCTAATCAAATCCTCTAACCTCTCAAACCTAGCTAGATATTTATGAATCACACACATGCTATCAGAGTGCCTATGCTGATAACAAATCTAATACTCCAAAATCCAATGAGAGAACTGGTAAGAGAGCTGTCTGGACAGATTCTGAAGCCCAAATTCTGCTCTTGGGGTGGCCATCATGAGTTAAATGTAGTGGAGAACGACTCAAGGTACCATCTCTCACCTACTGATATGTTCAGATCTTTTTTTCTGGGCTTGCAAGCTCAGCGTTCATTTTTCATTGACAAAATCTGGAGAGGAAAAAAAAATACCCACTGAAAAAAAGAAAAACCTAGGAGAGGAAAAATACTGAATATGTGGTCACATTTTTATTCTTACTAGCCAT
The DNA here is from genome assembly GCA_013400375.1 of Thinocorus orbignyianus. Classification (NCBI taxonomy): domain Eukaryota; kingdom Metazoa; phylum Chordata; class Aves; order Ciconiiformes; family Thinocoridae; genus Thinocorus; species Thinocorus orbignyianus. Next base: position 515,492 of record VXBW01003496.1, on the reverse strand, counting down.
TCTGTGGATCAGTGAGCTTTTTTTTGCTTTGTGTTTTTTTTTCCGGCATCAAGACACTTAGTGTTCAGTTACGGAAAAGGAGAATCTCAGGCTCTGAGCACACCATATTTTGTGTGTCCCACAATTAAGTATCAAACTCATGATATTTAGCTGAGAGATAAAGTTCTTTTGAGACACCTCTAATTTTCCAGAGGAAAAGAAATGAAAACCAAACTGCTGAGTCTATTTCAGTTTCAGCAATGGCTGGCAAGAGAAGACCTGAAACTCTTGCTTTACACTTTCAGTCATACGTAGTCAGGCTCCAACTAGGTAATTAAAAGTCATTTCGCTGTTTACTTAATATGATAACCATGGCTCTAATCTAGAGTTTTGAAGTGTTTATTGCAAGGCAAGAGCATAAACATTCAGGAAAATATCTTTCGTGATTTCTCAGTGCACTAGATGGCACTAAAGCACGGCTTTTATATGTAGGGGGAAAAAATCCCCACAAAAATTGATATATAGGTTCAGTAAACCTGAACTATTTTGGTCAGGTATATTTTATGAAAGTTCTTTGATATATTATTTGTAATTTTTCATTTTAATTTTCAGATCATCAGAAACAGAGAATTAATTACACCCACTTTGATATTAAAAGAATTTCAAATTGGAAATAAATAATGCTGGAAAGTTGAAAAAAAACCCTGAAGAAACTAATTTACCCCAGGCTAGATGCAAAATTATTCTAATGTTCAAAGATTAGGGGGCTTGATGCAAGTAAAAAAAGTTCTGTACCAATTACATGGCTTTTTCATGAACTTTAGATATCAAAAACATTAAAGTCACAAAAAAATGAATAAAGTCTTCAGGTTTCCTATATGGAAAAGTAATTCTTAATATACAAGCAAATAGCTCTGTACTGTCTCCCAGGCATATCATATTCAAAACAACAGGTAGAACCATCTTATAAGAGTAGGACACTTTTTCTCCTACAGAAGTATCAAGGAAACAAAATTAAACTTGAATTTTTCTTCACTTCTTCCCCTCCCTTCAAATGAGGAGCTATCATTTAGCTTGTTCGAAGTTTCTCTTAATGCATTCTTATGTGTTGTATACAGTGCTGTTTGCTTTCTTATATGATCATAATAAACAACAACAAAGGAAATATGAAGGGTGGATCCCTTGTAAAACTAAGCCTTCTAGACAAAACCATAAAGAAATTATGTCTTAGGTCATCTTGGGTATTTTTGCCTTGTTGTAACGCTGAGGGTGCTTACAGAGACATTTCAAACCTCTGTGTTGTTTGGATGATTCTACCATTATTCACTGAGTATTTTCGTGAGAAAGGAAGCAGGAAGACAAGACTGAGGAGTTAAAAAAAGGGGGATGGGGGGGGTGGGAATAGACAATAAGCTATGGATTGCATTTGAGTTTGCTCCAGCAGTGATCTTTCAGCACTTTATTTCCAGCAGTTATATAGCAAAATGGGGATTGCTTCCATTTGTGCTGCAATCACAAAGGTGAGATGTGAAGTCCAGGATCTAAATACCATCAACCCAGGCCATACACAGAGCAAGTTGCACATGTTCTGGTTTCTTTCTCAGGACTATCATTGATTTGACATCGATTTCCAAAGCAGCCATTTACCTGCAGGGGCTGGCAGGATCCGTTCCTCCACAAAGAGCTGTGGCTTCATTTTACTGCCAAACCAGTTAAGGGTCTGATCCCCCAGACTGCTGGTGGCATGGGCAGTGCTGGTTTATTTTGGGAAGAGAGACCCATGCACCTCTGTGGAGAATTTGCCCTTCTGTTTATAACAGACAGCCCATATATACACACTGGTGAATTTATTATTTTTCTACCAACTGAATCAAAGCCTGCATCTCAAGAAAAAAGTATTTCATGGGAAAAACCTAAAATGCCCACATGAAACTATTAAATACGACCCAAGAGCACACAAGTCCTTAAATTACAGTGTTTGTAGCAGTCAGTTCGTGCTATTCTGAGGGCTAATATTTTTAGCACCTTTACAGAAAATAACTTCCCTGAGAATCAGAACCTAAACAGTTTCAGAAATACTTGTTCTTAGCTTCCCAAACACTCATTTTCCACACTTCAAATGCGTAACTACAGAGAAGGAGAAGACATGAAGAGAAATGCACCCATTCAACATTTTATTTCTTAAATATATATTTGGTTGATACTTGGCTGAGGTCTTCATCGTTTTGCAGGGATACTGTTGATCTAAAATGAACATCTTAAAATAATTAGTTGCACACATTATTGATAATACCTCAGGTTATTAAAAATGAAAGAAAGCTAAACTTCTCAATTTACTTTTCCCCATGCTGCCTACAATTCAGTCTAGACAATTTCACTTTTTTTTTTCTCACTTGGTTTCATTTGTTGATTCTCATGTGATAAGTTAAGGTTGCAGCTACTAAAGGGGACTTTTTTTAATAGAGTTTCTTACCAAGAAAAAAAAAATATTAAAAGCAATCGTCTTGTCCTGATTCTCTCTCCCCTTGCTTTTGTGGTATGTTTTTTTTTGTTTTTTGTTTTTTTTTTTAACATGCAAGGGGAATTACACCATGTAATCGTTGTACACCAGGAGCCTCCAGTGCTTGGCTCCCAATTCACCAGTTTCACTGCTTTGGCTGGAAGTTTGGACAGTTCAGGTCCTCTCCCAAGATCATCAGTGCATCTTCATTCCACCTACCTTCATACTCTTCACCAGAGAACACTCCAATTAAATATCCAATATGAGTCTATCTTATCTAATGTCCATACTTTCTGAACACTGATGGTAAGACTGGGAACACCGGAGCAAGACTAGGAAATCACTGAGATAACTAACTAAAATCCCACACAGAGGTTTGCCACAGGGTTACGGTGGCTTCAGACTTGTCCCCAATTCAGCAAGTAATTAAGGACGTGATTATGATTATGTGCATAATTAGTTAAGTACACAGTGTTGATTAGTGACTGTGCCACTATGTCGTACAGCTGTAGCACTTGTATAACTTCAGGCATATGCCTGGTTGTCTGCTTTAGCATTTCAAAACAAGATCTATATATTTTCCATAAAAAAATACTGCCAGCTTTTCTGACCAACTAAAATAATTTTTTTAATGATTCTTCCCAAATTGTGTCTGTTGAGATTTGTCCTATTTTTTTTTTTTTCTCCTGTTCACCTTCTTTCTACTTTTTCAACAAGGCAGAAAACAGATGATGGAAAAGTAGAGCAAGACATTTAACCTGAACTATTAGCAAACAACGTTTCAGAGTTTGGTTTCAGGTTTTAATGTTTTCCCTTGATGATTCACGCACAAATAAATTATTTTATTCAAGCAGCCATATGTTAACACAGCCAACAGCTAACTTCTTATATAAATATTAAAAACAGGTTTAATTTTTCATTTTAGGAAATAGGTAAAACGGCATCACTGAAAGGAGTCTGCATGCTTTGAAACAAAATGCTGTTCATTTCTTTATAATTTAGGTTGCTGTTAGAAATGTGCATGTAGATTACACTGCAGGATAGAGACATCTTTTCTTTGCATTTCCATTATCTGTTGAAGGAATTCAATTCTGAAGCACCAACTGCTATGAACAACTAATGAACAGCTTCAGAGAACTAAGTTAACTGAAACCCCATTACATCAATGCCATATTCTGATACCTTTCTTTTTTTCCCTGTGTCAGTTGTATTATCACTATTGCTCTCACTACTTAGTGGGAGATGTTATTAAAAGAGGAAGAACTTTTAGATCACTGATGCTGATCCAGCCTCACTTGGTAAAGACAGGGAGAGAAAAGAATGAAATTTGGGGGGAAAATCAATGCAGCATAGGAGGCTGCTTTATTTAAATACTTTCAGTATGCTCAGTCCAACATGAACTGACAGGACGCAATGTGGGAATTACTGTGTGGTATTCCAAGTCCTGTGTTTCTAGAACGTTTGGATATATCCCGACCATCCCCTCTGACCTTAAAGCCTATGAATCTATGAGGGGAAGAGTGCTGAGCTCCAGAAAAAAAGAAATGGGTAGCTCAAAAATGTGAGGTTAAGGAGATTCTGCTGCGTGTGTGAGATTTTTATAGACATACATAATGTGTACGTGTGGGTCTGTACGTGTCAGAGTATATCTATCTATAAAATAAAAGTTGGTTACAATAGATGTTCTTATCTGACCTACTTAAAATTGTACATGAAAGCACAGTTAATTTCATCTCCTATCTGTCAGATTGATATAAATCTCCTGTTCAGTATTAATTATTGTAAGCATGAATATTCTTCATTTTTGGGGGGAGACCTGATGATTAAAGCTACTGCAGACAGAAATCCTGAACTCATTAAAATTCCCTCCCACACCCCCTCACTGAATGTGCGTGCAACTTTTCAGACAGCATTCATCACTGTTGTGGCTGTCACGCAGTCTTTTGCACCTTCAGATAAGGGGTGTAAAATGCTACCTCTGAGAAGCATTTGTGTTTTTAAATTCAGTTTGTGATCATGGTGCTGCAAAGTAAGCAGGAGCAAAGTGGTCTCTATTTTCATCTGAGCCTCACCTAAATGCTTGGAACTCATTTCCCTTCTGTTTCTGCTTTTAAATCCTGCAAAGCAGCTTGACTTCAATAGCTCATGAAGTGATGTAGGGTGTTAGTGATATTTTTTGGTTTGTTTTAATTAAACAATATGTTCTTATCCAAAATGATGTCGGTGATAAGTGTAGAAATTAGAAATTCAAAGGTAAGGTTAATCTGCCATTGTACTGCATGAAAAACAAATCCAGAACAAAAAACTTGCTTTACACCTGAGTCTCTGTTTAAGTCCCATAGGATGGGGTTTCCTTCTGCTTGGAGGTGTCTTCTTCTGCCATAAAGGTCCAGATGCTCCCACACCCTGATGCCTGCCAGGCTGATCAAATCCCACAGATTTCTGTCCCTGCTGCCTTTCGTGGGATCTGGGATCTGAACCAGATCAAGTTAAAACTTGCAAATTCAGGTGTTTGGGAAAAGGAACAATGAATTGTGTTTTAATGGTCAGGAGTCCCAAGAGATTTTAGTTATCCACCAGTATTTTCACAGGGAGAAGTGTATTTGGATAAAGAACAGCTAAAAGCAATGGGATTAAGAGTCTGTGCAGAAAAAGAGAATACAGTTTTACTCAGAAATGAAGAGCTATTAATAAGCTGTTTTCATCAGATTCTTTAAATTATTGTCATGAAAAACAAAACAAAAAAAAAATCAGACACAATGGTCCCCCAAACCAAGAGAGACACATCCTAGAACAGTCAATAGACTCATAATTACACGTTCCGTCAAAATGCCTGAAAATCAGGTTCATCTCCATGGTCTGTCAGAGCTGAAACCAGAAACTATTTCTGATGTGTGAAGTGAGTCTTACAGTTGCTGGACTATGAGAAATATTCTGAAAACAGCACTGTGAACATTGAGGGATTTTTTCATTATTTTTGTGTGCGTATGGAATCCCGGTGATTATAATTTGATTGTTTTTCTTCAAAAACTAGGTTAGGAACTGCCTGATCAGGTCTCGCTCTAAATTTGGAGCCTGATTTCTCAGTGTTGCCTCAAAATTGTCTTTCCCAGATACATGAACCTTTTCTGTAGCGCAGATAAGAAAGTGTCACTCCTGAGCCCTCCATCTCTGATGCTGTCTAGAGAGGTTAATGTAGCCTCTAATATGAAGATGAATTGGTCATGCTGCAGAAACAGCACTGATCAGAAATCTTTGCATCTGCAATTTTTGTGATGGCACACTTAAAAAGGCGGGGGGGAAGAGTAGAAAAGAACACATTTGCCTGTTGTACTAAATCTAAAGAGAAAATATGCAATTTATACCAGGTAGTTCTAGCTACCTTTGAGTGGCTTCCTTATTCTCACAGCCAGGTGTATCCAAGAAATATTTACCAAATACTCTCTCATGCTGTAGTCAACAACCCTCATGCCACCATTTCCAGTGGGAAAAGTACTTTTGCAGCAGCCAGCTCATAATATTTGGTTTAAAAAGTACTTGGTCAGCACAAAGCATCTTCACTGAATTAGGCATGTCTGTTGGGGTCAGATTTGAAGGCGAGATTTTGAAGGAAAAAACAGAACAGCAGATGAAGGACAACATAAACTGATTTAATCTAGATGTTCACTCCCTAATCTTGCAAACATCTATGGTTTTCTTTAACTCTACGTGAACCTTTGCACAGTGTGTTTAGCTGCATACTGCACTTTTTTTTCAAAGTCCTTTGGTTTGAGAGGAAAAAAGAAAGAAAAAAAAAACCCTCTCATCTCAGAGTCGTTCTATGAGCCATTTATTCATCAGAAATAATTGTGGTCAGACATTTAGCTGAGAATGCTGGTATTTGTCCTAATGTTCTGTAAATGTTTATACCAAACTTAAATGAATGTAAATACCCCATCTCTGAGCTCTGTGGTAAATCGTTTGTTCGGCACAGAGAACGTTTGGCGGCGAAGTTATGCTACAGCCCATTGCTGCTGAAATAGTTGAGACTGATGGCAACCAGCCATCTAAGCCCTGAGCTCAAATGTAAATACTTTGCTCCACAAGCAAAGCTGAAAAAACCCAAGCCATATTTTGGTCACTTTTGTTCCAGAGAGAAAATAATCTGTGCCAACTCTTTCCCTGACACAACTTATTTATCTCTGCATGCTGAGCTCTGCAACCTGACGTATTAAAAGTCAAGTCTAGGCTCTTCCTCTTCTCCTTCCAATTCAGAACTCCAGTATTTGCTTGTTTCCCCGTGTTTCAGCTCATGAATCAAAGGGATGAGTGGACAGCAAAAGTTTCAGTTTGCTTTGGATGAAACTGTGAGCATTTGTTTTCACTGCAGGGAAGGCTCCCATCGATTTCAAAGGGAAGAAGGACTGCAGGCGTGAGCTTCCTACTTCTGAAAATCAGAGCTCCCAGATGCAAATTTGAGACTTGCAATAGACAGGTATCAGTTCCGCTAATTAAGTCTCATTTATCTTAACCATTTCACTACTTAATCAGATAGCACAGTGATAAGCCGCTATAAAAATATATGACAGATAGTCAAGGTCTAGACTTCTCTAATGTGGCAATTTTTTATATTATGATCTTTCTTTGTATATGCAGATGAACCGCTCTTTTATTAACTTCCCTTTGTAAGCATTTCACACGCAAGAGATCAGATAGGGCTTTGGAAAAAAAAAAAAAAAAAAGCTTTCCAAAGTGATGAGAATGAATTAGCCAGTAATTGGACTGATTGGTAGAAGTTCAGTACAATGCAATAAAAGTAGACCATTATCAAGATTTAAACTTACTATGGGGAATTTTTATTGCTGTTCATTTAAAAAAATATCATCTTTGGCTGCACTCTGCAGGGACTTACCAGTGTTGAAGTAGGTAAAGAAATCTGTAGGAGGAAAGGTCCTCTCCTACAAGCGCAGATAAAGCAAACATTTAGCTGTTAATATTTATTACTTGAATTACATTAGTTTTTTTGGGCTGTCACCTGAGGTTGAGGGTTTGTCTTCCTGGTGCTTTCCATAAATCTGCATACTATTTGGTGGATAGAAACTCTGGGGAAGAGTGGCCACCTATCCTCACAGAGCATCTCTGCTACAAAGCTAAAGAGAACTCTAGGAATACCAGCATCTTTCCTCTGTTAACAGCAGGGAGGAATAACACACAAGAGGTCTACTCAGTACAGCAGAGAAAAAGATCACAAGATCTAATGCCTAGAAACTGAAGCTGGGCACCACTCTGACAACAGAACCATCACACATTTTTGGGATTGGAAACAGATCAAGCATACAAATTATGTGCCTGGACTTTTGTTGAACTCTTGAGCTCAAAAATGGGAGTGTTTCTTACCCTGTTGTTTTGCCTCATTCAAACCTGGCTAGGGGACGTTATGGCTTCTGCTTCACTGATAATCAGATTCTCTGTGGTTTTCGTTATCCTCCAATTTTCAAAATTCAGGAAATTTCCAAACAGAGACATGTCCTAAGGTGTGGACTACTGACAAGAAACTTCCTCTAGACACTTAATTCTTTTGGGGGGCTCCCACAATATTCTTGATATCTCAGTGAACGTAAAGGATCCCACAATTCATTAAAGAAAGTTTGCTGGTTTTCAGTAACTTAATTCCCTCCCAGACTCTTGGAGAAAGAGATACTCAGTGTGACTTGACAGTTATCTCATTGGGAATATTTCAGAGACAGGGAAAAGTGAACTCAAAGGGCACATAGTAAACATATGAATTCATTCTTACTAGTGCTAACAGAGCTCCAGTTAGCCCATACACCGTAAAGAAGGAAAACATAAAGGAGCTACCAAAATGAAAGTTAACACCATGCTCTTAACCCAGAAATTTTCTTCTTCTTACGGAAAATCTAGTCACAAGTTAAACAAAAACAAAAAAAAATGGATCTAAGCAAAAAACCCAAACAACCCAAACGCCAATTGTAATATGCTTAGGGGGAAAGGAAAAACACAGAATAGCCCAAAATTTAAAGGTCTCTTTTGGTGAGCGAGAACTCCTACAAGCAGCCAAATGGTGACGAAATTACCGAGCTATGTACGTGATCCTGCTATCAGAACCGCATCTTTTGTTCAAGGCAAATTACCACGGCTTCTCTGTCTGTGTTTCTCAGGCTGCTGAGCATGACCTTTGCGGGACTAACAGAAGGCAGAAAAAGAAAAAAAGAAAAAAAAGGAAAAAGGATTGCAAGGCTTTCAAATACTTCTGCAATAGAAAAGTACCTCTATCTTACACGGCCCTTTCAATATTGTCCTTCAAAGCTGAGATTCCTCCTTTTACACAGAGCAATCACTGTTGGCACAAATAGGTCTTCAGTCTGACATTGTAACTTTTGCTTTTCTACAAAATGAGGTGGAGAGTTGCAAAAAATATTTGCTGCAGAAGTGGTTTACAGTTACAATTTAAGAATTACCAGGCTACCTACTGACTTACTGCACCCTGAGCCTCAGTACTCCAATCATAAATAAAATGCTGTTATGCAGGAGAAGGAATAGAAGGCTGAAGTACCACTTTTTTTCTTTTTTCTTTTTTTTTTTTGTTTGGTTTTTTTTTTCTTTTTTTGTTGTTGTTTGTTTTTTTCATTTTTTTTCAAAATTAGTTTGTTAAGTAGGACAACCTGTAACTTGTGATTTGAGCTTTAAAACAAAATTCTCTATATATTTTTTTTAATGTCTATAATATTTTCTGTAGTGTTTTAATCACTAATTGAGATTTCACTGGTGAGTGGACTATTAAGATATTAGTATCGTAACTATTATTAACCTTCACCTATTAGAGAATTCTAATAACAGTCAGAGACTGTAGCTCATATTTCCCTTTTGAGATTTGGAATACCTGGCATGGTTCATAAGATTTAACTTACTAAAGCACTACACTTCCACAAGAACTTCAGTTTTTATGATAGTAAGGCTTTAGACCTTACTAATGTAGAGAGATATTTTTTTTTTCCAAATACTCAAATACAAGAAAACAAAAGAAAATGCTTAAATACAGGAAATTACCCTAAATTTACTATATTTCCTATTTTTAAATCTCACAATTGTGTGGCTCACCTCCAAATTCAAAGAATGAGATGACTTATGAATATTGAAAGAGTGAATAATTAAAATTTCAACAGCAAAGAAAGACCCTCTTAGATCTTGATGAACTAAGTCATGCTTTTTAACTGTGCTTTGTAGACTATTTTTATTAAAATGATGATGATTTATGATTAATTGACCCAAACCAGAAAAATGTAATAAAAAAATCAGAATTTCTCACACATTTTTTCTTCCTCTTCATATTTCTTGACATTTATGTCTTTAACTGTGAAGCTATTTTTTCCTTTGTCTGACAATCTCTGACTTATATTGGAAACATATTTGAATAGCCTATGCCTGTTTCTTTGAGATTGCATTAGGCTATTGATGACAGTTAAACCAGAATGCATTTTTAGGCTGAAATTCAGAGCATGTTTGAACAGAAACTGAAGTCTCTTAGGTGTTTGAATAGATTATCAAGATGATATTTTATCAGCATTAGGGATATTATAAATGTATTTTTTAGTGCAGGAAAATGGATTCTAGGGCATTTAACACAAAAGATACATTATATTGATTTCTACCAATCCCTCAGAAAATCCATTTGGTAATAGTTTTGTCCTGTGGTTCTAAAACAATATAAGTTGTTAGGAGATAGCAGTACTACAGTTTTAATTGACCTTTCTTAAAGGGAAATTACTCTGCAAAGTCCTTTACCAAGCTGTTCTCTGAATGCTTCCAAAGCAGAAGGCTGTACTGAAATATTAACCATCCTGAAATTGTGTTATCTTCTTCTTATTAGAGAAGAACTGGGCAAATGCGGCACAAATAGCCCTTCCCCATGTATTTTTCTTACTCGCTGATTAAATTATATCATCCATTTTTGTCTGAACATAGATAACTCAAGAGCAGAACAGCAGCAAGACACTTGGAAGAAATCTGGACACATTTCCATCATTGTAAACCACAGATCCTCAGTTCCCTCTTGGTCCTGGTGTCCTCAGTGCCCATATTTCATGAAAATTATTATGCTCTTGGCTTCTCTCTGGGGGTGAATCCTCTGCAGAACTGAACACAACTGCAGCTGCGGGGACAGCAAGTGAAACACTGCAAGGACAAAACCACTCCAGATTTGGGTTGTTATGCCTTATGTGATCCTACAACACTGTTCCAGTGAGCTTTCTACCCTCACATACCTCACTCAGCTTCTTAGTACTGACCACTTGGGGAGTATGTATTTTCAGGTTGCTTTGGTGGACTTCATCACAGCCCTTGCATTCTTTCAGAATCTTTAAAAACTGAATCAGCAGCAGATAAAAATCCAATAACGATGTTTTATGACTGCAGGGCAACCCTTGGGAACCATTTACAGATGGAAACGTGGCACAGCACCTTGCTACCGTCACTGTGTGGTGTGATTGTGACTTTTCTACTGTACACACAGACATCTCCAAGCTATCAAACCAGACACTTTTCATCATTTAACAAGGGCTGGAGGCTAGCACTGCACATGCAGCCATAACCTCTTCCATTTTCATTTGCATCCTTTATAACCTGTCCTTGTTATGACCTTGTCCTGGAAGGGGAAGGAGAAGACCTGAGGTTGTAGCAAGAACAACCGTAAGTCTACACCGTATGTTCGGCTCAAGGTAAGAGGGTCCACAGAGGGAGGTAATGACTGCAATCATTTTGCTAGGAGTGGCAAACCTCCGCGTAGGCTGTTAAAAGAACGAATTGCACCCTCCCTTCTCTTGGAGGGTAGCACAGTGACTCATAATAGCCGCGGTATTGCTCAGCCTGAGATCGAGGAGTGGGAAGGGAAGAGCCCTCACAAATACCGAGTTTACAAATAACAGTGAATTACTGATTCCGATACTTGTTGTTGCGAACTCAGAGAACGTGGCTTTTTCTCTGCGCACAGTCCTATTTACTTCCCCTGGAAGTCCCTCACAGGTCAACACAAGCTCTCTGGATGGTGGCATCCTCTTAAATTAGGTGGTCTCAATCCCGCTGTAGTCTGCTTCTTCCCTAAGCAGACTAGTTAAGTAGTTGAATTTAGATTCTATGGACAATCTGTCTTCTCTTTTCCTAAATTATGCAGAAGAAAGATGCTGTCAAATTGAAAGGGTTAGTCATTTTCAAGACAAAAAAAAAAGAGTTCTAAGGAATTTCAGAAAAACATTATTTCTGTTTTATAGGTGAGTAAACAGAAACCTAGAAAGATTTAAATGAACCAGACTTAGTAACAGGCTTAGATAAGAAGGGAACTTAATTTTTCTAATGTGAGCCTGCTGCCTTTCACTGTCACACCACTCTCGCCGGCAAAGCTATCAGAGAACCACTCTTCCTTCCTTTCTCATGCTTTACAAGTCCTTTGAAATGGCAAAACATCTTCTTGATCAGTGAAATAACTCCGTCTAAACGTTTCTGTAGGCGTCTTTGTATAAGAAGAGATGGACCATTTGACTTGGCACATTCGGGTCTTTACATTTGGGACCAATTAAAAAGGAATTTCCCAAGTGTGGTTTTTAACGCAAAATTGGATGAGCAGCAACCAAGCTTCAGATGTCTTTTCATTGGCTCTTCGTCTGCTACATCTGCATGTAAAGTTGTTTCATGAGCTGAGGAATGAACCAAAGACCAGACAAAGATCATAGCCAGGAACTAATCTGTGCATTTTAAAAACATGTGATAATTAAACTTTTTTTTTTTATATCAGTAAGGAGGATTCTGACCTGAATTTAGGTAGGGAATCTCTCACCTTACTCCTCCTGGCCATGAGGAGTAGCACCTCTGCTCTGTAGAGGATGCATGATGACCTAGGAGAGCATGTACAAACCACTTAGAGTGTCCAGGGAGAACTGGGATTGCCCAGGGCTGGGATGAATGCACACAAAGGACAAAAGGCCATCTTCTCTCTTAGTAGAGCCAGCAAACTGGGAGTTTGAAGTGAGTGGTCCTCCTTGCAAGGAGTTGAATAGGAAAGGTAAGATATGACAGATGTTCTCGCCTTATGTAACCTGTCCTGCAGCTTTGGGAGCAGCAGTGTATGTATAGCAGCTGCAAGCCTTGCAAGACAGGTTTAGGTGAACTGACCCCCTGCTTCAGTTTCCTGTTCTGTATGGCAGAATACAAATGCCAACCTTTGTTTTCAACCATAGATTTTGATTTATTTTAAAAAGACTATATAAAATTTTATGAAGACTCACTTAAGTACAGTCAACCAATGCAGCTACAGCACATCAAGCGGAAGGTCCCAGACTTCACTGAACTGTTGAACATTCCTCTGGCTATATTAGATCTGGACTAAGGATTTGACCCTCCTGGTTATTTCAGGGCAATTATACAAAATTTTCTTGTGGCAGATATTGCAGTGTTTTCTAGTTCTCCTCTCCCTCCTGCTATGAACTCTGTGGAGAGATAAAGCACAAAGGAAACAATGATGAACTGATGGGCTTCCTCCTCTCTGTCACAAAACACTAGGGTTAATTTATCAGGATGAACTGCTGCAGCTTTCATGAGATACGTGAAGCTTTAATCCCACACAATCGCCATTGCCAAACTATTCTGTTCAATGGGATAAAATGTCCTCCCCTTACCCACCAAGTGGGAAATCAGTCGATTAGAGGCATTTGCAGAACCAAAAAGCTTTTTTGCGTGCTGTCTCCAGAAGACCATTATAAATTCCACCAAATCCTAGCTTGCTTCCCACCATGGTGCTAATAGTTTGATCTATGGTCTGCTAATGAGGTACATATTGCTTCACCTCCAGTAAAGGTATTAGGGTGTCTACTCCATTCTGCAGCACCAACGAGATTATAGTTGTTTGTGCCAGAAGGAAAAGGAATTTCCAGGGCATAAGTCATCATTTAGAGTTATTAACAAAAGGATTTATTATGTTGCTGTGTTTCAAACGGCGGTATACATGATGCCTAGAGCATGCCAGAGTGCAGCTACCTACCACATAATGTCCTAATGAATCACTGCGCGCTGGAGGAGCTGCAGAACCTCAACATTCAATTGCGCATTTCTCCCCTACACACCAAATTGACAAATAAGGCCATAATGGCTTTGCAGTTTTATCTGGTAAAACTGATCTCAGGAAGATGAGTACATTGAAACCACGTTGAGAACTACGTGGGGTGGGGGGGAAATCCACTTTCTAAAAAAAAAGAGAAGAAAAAAAATATCTATCGGTGCAGCAAAACAGCTCTAATGTGAAGTTAAGATCTAACCCTCAACTCCATGGGCACTGGGGGGTCTGTGTCTGTGCCTGGGTAGACAAAGGGATCTTGAACCATGACTTCAAGGCTTGCAGAGTCAAGTCCTACTGTAAAAAGAACCTTGCTTCCCAGAGCTGCAAAGATGAGGTTGACTAAAGGCTATTGAATTCTGCTTGTCCACGCCTGCCCTCTGTGTAATTTATAGTAATTGAAGGCCAAAGGCTCTCTCTAAAATAAGCAGTTAGGAAATATTTCTCCTTTAGGTGAACCAGGGTCCAGTAAGACTTAATTAAACAATGTTTAGAGTACATTGTGAGTTCTCCAGGTGGCAGGAGAGACAAATTATTATTTATTTGCTTTCTCTCATTTCACTTGCATTTTCAGGCTTAAAGGCTAAAATGACTATGTTTTGTTCTGATTTTGCTTTCAGTAAAGGTGCTATAAATTTTCTTATTTATTCCATCTGGAAGCAGACTCAATTAATATTTATTTGTCCATGGTTAATAGCTAAAATAATCTCTGAAACACCACAGCCTTCTCGGGTTGTGTTTTGGGAGAGATGAAAAAAAAAATATACCCCAACATATCATTTACCCATGTTTGATAATTGAAGAATTGTTGGCATTTTTCAACACTCTGTTTTAATTTCAAATTTTCACTAATGTTTTTTTAGGGGCAAATCTTCCCGTGGCAAACCTTTCTTTCACCGTCATGAAAATAAGTCACTTTACCTTGGAAGAAAGCCAGCCTTTAAACGTATGGAGAAACAAGTTCATCTCCCTCCATCTCCTCATCCTCCTCCTCCCTCTCTCCTCCATCCCCTAACTATGTTCTGGGTTAATAAATGGGGCTGAAACAAGCAATGTAGTCAGTCCCCTTGGCAAAATGCAGCATTTCTCCTGCCTCCTTCAAGATGATGAGCCTTAGGAGTGTGGACTCTTACCTTGGGGGAGAAGGGTTTTTAGAACCATTTAGCATCTCAAAAGAAAGAGTTCCTAAGAGGGGAGAGCCCAACAGAGGTAACACTCTGTTTTTAAAGCAAAGCATGGGTCAAATTCTGCTTCCACTGAACTCTGTGGCACAACTCCCAAAGCTTGTACTTTAGAGGAAGTTTGGGCCCAGGGGATGACGAAGTCAGTGATTATACAGCACATTATGTTAAAGAAAAATTAAATCAAATGCAGCTGCTTTTATATAATTCAAAGACAGAACTCAGTGTTTTCTTAAATTATTTTTGGTTCCTTTTCCCCTCTCCCCTCTCTGCACACTGTTTCCCTGCCTACAAAGAAAAGCTTCAAAGAACATAAGCAAATCCAACCCTTTTATTTAAATTTTGCTTTCTTACCCTCTTTTTTTTTTTTTTTCTGTTTAAAAGAAGAAGAAAAAAGAAAGAAGTTTCTTCTATTTCATGCTGTTGAAAAACAAATTTAAAAAATCCTGTCTTTTAGTCCCTTCTGTAATGTGTTTGTGGTGTTAGGGACTCAAAAATCATTAATAGTATAAAGGTGATGTTTGAATTTCTGCTTTGGAGAAGCAGCACTGTCCAGTCCAGTCAAATGAGCCTCACACTAAGCCACATCTATTCAGAAAGACTTGTTTTCAGACAAGAATCTACATGCTTGTTACTGGAGCCTAACCTGGGTAAAAGGTGTATCAGAAACACACAGTGGGTTTGCTAAAAGGTGCATAAAAGTGAGCTAAAAATTCACATGTTGTTACAAAGCAGAAAAATTCATCAAATGAAGGGAAAAAAAAATGCAAACAGACTCATTGTGAAGTGCAGATTTTATCTCCTCCTAGAGGAAAGTTCTTAGTTGAAAATTTGCCTTTTTCTTGAGTCATTAATGTGATTTCACAGTTAAGGGCATTTTCTTTTTGCTGCTCATGTGCTGATTCAGCAAACTTCTTAAACCCATGTGAAACCTGAGCATGTTTGTGGTTCCGCTGAGTTCAATTGGGACACAATAAAACGAGATATGCAAGTGCCTTTCTCAATCAAGGCCCCATGCCAATGACAAAACTTCCAGTTGCAAGATATGCCATCAGGCAGCTTCCTGTAGAAGCTTAGTTTTTGCCTTGTTTTACTTAGTCAGTCAATATTTGGTTCTGCAATTGAATATAAGCAGACATTATATTTTTTTGCAGGCTCTTGACAACCAGTGTTTGTGGAAATAACATTGATGATATAAACCTGATAAATGTTCAGCTTTGTACATGTCTTTGGTTTATTTTGCGTCTAGAGAAAAAACAATAGCAATCACATAAGCAAGGTAGCCACTGATCTGCAACAAAAAATTCTCTAAAGTAATTGCAATATTTTTAATTATTTGGGAGATATTTAGAGTGATTCTGAGAGTATCTGAGCTCATGCCTAAGTAGATAATTCTACCCATATTGAGATCCAAAATTTAGCACATATATTTTTGAGAATCCAATTATTTTATTTTGTTCTAGGAGAGGAGGTGAGAGAAAACTGCCAAGAGGAAAAAAAAAAAAAAAAAANAAAAAAAAAAAAAGAAGAACGAGAACAACTTTTTTTCTATGAAATTGTTAGGGAAATCACACACCATCAGGTTGTGTACATTTATTTTCCACATATAAAATACTTTGNTTTTTTTATTATTTTTTATTTATAATTATGCTAGTGCTCTTATTACAACTGAATTATTACAGGTTCTGACTTCTATTTTCTACTGTACATATAAAACCCAAACTTATTAAGCCAGTTCCGTGACCTGTGAAATCACTGAAGCCTGATTCTAAAGACTTTCAGTGCAGGATTCCCATAGGCTGGGCATTCAATAAAATCTATGTCTTCCCCATCCTCCCTGGCACCAAGTCATACTCATACCTTTCCCTCAGTCCAGGCTAATTAGAGTTTTCTCATTTTACAGCTGCCTACTTTTAAAGAATTCCTCAGGATCATGTATCTTCTGAACATCTACTCTTTTGAGAAATTTTGGTTAAATCAATCGATAAGTTTNATCATAAAAACCTCTCAATTCAGTCATTTGACAGATGAGATCTGTTCTTGATGTCAGTCACTGAGTTACAGGTCTCTTCCTCTATTCTGCTATGGTGACTCTTACCCTGTTTATCTTTGTGCCCACACAGTATATCAGTATAAATTTATACGTGTGCATGCATATTCTATACATACAGCCTATCTTTATTATGCAGATGATAGCAGTGTTAAGCCGCTGCAGAGGGCATCTCTTTCATATTTCAGAGAGATGCCAGGCAAGGAGATCTATTCTTGAAGCCCACAGTATTAGAATAAGAATGAAGCAATTTTCATAGCAATGCAGTGGGGAAAAAACAGTAAGACCTCTGAGAACGATAAATGAAGGGCCTTTTTTTTTTTTTTTTATGAGATGTGGCAAAACAAAACCTGGTGTTGAAAACATTCAGAGCAACCTCAGCGCTCACAAATGGAGTTACTGGGGTTGTTTCACAGCTGCCCTCTGCTCCTCACAGTCAGGGAGCAAAGTGGGTGGAAATCATTACCATTCTCCATCCCGGTACAGGCTTGTTCTACTCCCACCTTGCATGGTGTGAATGAGTACAAAGACAAAGACAACGCAGTGGAAACATATAGCCTTGGCTCTGTGAAAAGCAACGGAGTGTATTATATATATANGTTTTCTCATTTTACAGCTGCCTACTTTTAAAGAATTCCTCAGGATCATGTATCTTCTGAACATCTACTCTTTTGAGAAATTTTGGTTAAATCAATCGATAAGTTTAAAAAGAAAAAAAAACAACCAAACCCAAAACCTGTGGGGAAGGAATGGATAGCACAGTCAATCAGTCATCATGATTGCCTCAGGTTCGTTTCTTGACAAAACCAGATTTTTGATTTCTTTTTGCCATACAAATCGATTTTTGATCTTTTTATTATCATCCCCAAAGGTAAGGATTCATCTGACTTTGCCCTGGTTGTCTAATAAGTATCTCTTTGCAAGCTGTCATCTAGGACGAAAGGTCATGCATGGAGATAAGATGTAAGTCCTGAAATAGATATTTCAAGCAAACAGCATGACTTGACACTCTGGGGTAGTTCTGTTCCTCTCCATTTCCTGCCAAGGAAATTCTTAAGTCGGGTTTACAGTAAACGTCTAACAGATGAGAATGGTTAGGTGGGGTTTATCTGGTTCCTGGAGAATACTGCAGGAAACCACTGCGTGTCACAGCAAGGACATTCTCTGTCTCCTGCAATAAAGACCTGATGGTTCCTCTGAGCTGATTTCAAGCTGATTTTTCAAGTGGTGCCTTGCTCTTACTTGGGCAAGCATGGGCAGTGGTACTTGGTGACGCCAAAAGCCAAACTCTTTACTAAATTGAATGAGAAATGAGCTAGTTCTTAAATTCTGTGTGACTTCAACTTAAACTCTAATGGCACAACACATCTCTCAGCTGCAAGATAAAGCAAAATTCCCTGAATCAAATTATCAACCACCAGCTGCTGAGTTTGCTCATTCAGTCTTCAACGAGGCAGAAGCACAAGGAGTTTCATCAGACCTCTGAAAATGGCTACTACTCTCCTTCGGGTCTTACTTTTGATATCTGTGACAATGGAAAACTCATAGAATGATAAAATCATAGAATGGTTAGAGTTGGAAGGGACCTTAAACATCATCGAGTTCCAACCCCTCTACCGTGGGCAGGGTCACTTCTCATAGATTGCACAAAGCCCCATCCAGCCTGGCTTTGAACACCTCCAAGCATGGGGCATCTGCAACCAATTTGGGCAAACTGTGCCCATGGCTCACCACCCTCACAGTAAAGAATTTCTTCCTAATATCTAATCTAATCTAATTTATTCTCTTTCAGTCTAAAACTGTTACCCCTCATCCTATGACTACACTCCCTGATCAAAAGTCCCTCTCCACCTTTCCTGTAGACATTTTTAAGTACTGGAAGGCCACAATAGGGTCTCTCCAGAACCTTTTCTTCTCCAGGTTTAACAACCCCAACTCTCCTAGCCTGTCTTCATAGGAGAGGTGTTCCGGCCTTT
Source organism: Thinocorus orbignyianus (assembly GCA_013400375.1). Lineage (NCBI taxonomy): Eukaryota > Metazoa > Chordata > Aves > Ciconiiformes > Thinocoridae > Thinocorus > Thinocorus orbignyianus. Next base: position 496,708 of record VXBW01003496.1, on the reverse strand, counting down.
GATCATCTTCATGGCCCTCTTCTAGACTTGCTCCAAGAGATCCATATCCTTCTTTTGTTGTGGACCCTAACAAAAGTTTATGGTAATTTCTTTTGAAATGGATGAAATAGGAACCATAACAGAGTTCCATATATTTAGATTTTGAGGAGATTCAACCAAGTGCTACAGACATGCCGTTCATAAACAGAGTGAGATAATTAGTGGGTTTAAGACACGGTTACTTTGGGGTGGTTTTTTTTTGATTGTTTGGGGTTTTTTTGTTTTTCCCTTCTGAAACAACAGCAGATGAGATACATAATGAATGTATCTGCAAGAAACTACTGATACAGAGAGGAGTCCTTGGAATGCATAGTGCTTTCTGAGGCCTGAGTCCTAATTTTACCACAGAGGGTGTCTACTCACACCTATTGAATCACAGCTGGCTTTGTATTGGACTCTCCAATGTCCACAGAAAATGCTACACNTCCAGGGATGGGGCATCAACAGCTTCCCTGGGCAACCTGTTCCAGTGCCTCACCACCCTCACAGTAAAGAACTTCTTCCTAATATCTAATCTAAATCTCCCCTCTTCCAATTTAAAACCATTACCCCTTGTCCTGTCACTAGACTTCCTGATAAAGAGTCCCTCCTCAGCTCTCCTGTAGGCTCCCTTCATTTTCTTTTGGTTCTTGCAAAATATGCACAATCGAGCCTCAGAAAATCCAAAAATCAAAGGATTGCAAACTGCGGTGCTTAACAGAACAGCCTTTGATTTTGATTGCACCTATAAATGCAAAAAGGGAACTGGAAAAATGGTCTTTTTAATTTTTGCGGTGTTTTTTCCTTAAAAAAAAGTATCTCTGTAATTAATAAAAAATGCGAGAATTCCAATTTGTGAATGCAAATGTGCAGAAAAGAGCTGTTGAGAAAGGATTTTAAAAGCTGCACTACTGTAAATCATTGCAGTGTAAGACTTACTTCTACATAGATAATATATCCCCAAATGCCTTTGAAATTCTGCAATAAGTGAGAGGAATATAAAGTGAAGGGTATGAAATACTGTAAGTGAACTCCTTCTTAACATCTCTATCAAGGCAATACATTTTAACTTGGCGTGTTAAAAATGCAAACAAAATCTTTAACTCCTGAGATCAATTGCAAGCACAGACAGACTCTGCATCTAGGAAGAGTATTCTGTCTTGTCAAGCTCACCTTATCATCATGGAAGAATAAACAGCGTAATTATTCTCACCTTTTTGTTTGTTTTCTAATTGGATCATTTATTACTTTCAGGAAATTCAAATCAACATCAGATTTATAGTGCAAGGCTTCTGAAATATTGATTTGGTTATAGAAATGTCAAAGCTGGCAGGTAAGCTGTCTTGTTGCCTCAGGAGTCTTTTGCATTAGCAGAAATTATGGAAAAGGCCTTTAGAATTGAGTAAGTTTAACAATTTGCTTCTGCGTTATGCATGGTTAAAAACTCTGTTCTTTTACCGATATTTTAGCTCCATTTATCAGCCTGCGGTTTGTAACATTGGTGTGTTCGCATCAAATACACAAAGGATAGAATTGTAACTGTTCTGTTCTGCAAAATGTATTCTACTTCTAGGCTGGCTACAACAGGATTTTGGATGACTGTTAGCACATTTTTTCTGGTTAGTTACCAAATATCTACCACTGTAAACCATGGATGACCCTGAAACAGATCTGCATTCCTCAGAAGTTCTCAAGTGCTCAAAGTGTATCTTATTTACCCCTGAATGAAGGTTGTGCTCTCTGTTGCTTAGCAATGCACGTTTCTGCTGTTCCTTTCACCAAAACTGCAAGGCAAGACCTAAAATATATAATCTGAAACATGTCCATTCAGAAATTCTGTTTGACTGTCTCTCTTATGATGTTGAGGAAGTTTACTCCTGGGTTCATAACCTCATTTTGTGAGTCAAATTAATCCTACTAGTTAGCATATAGTGCCTCTTCCAGCTATGCATATATGGCCATTTATGCATTTTGGGATTGTTAAAGGGACTGGTTTTCTATGTTCAGCAAAAAACCTTGGACAACAAGGAGCTTGGCACTTGATCTAAATATCACTGAAGTCTTCGGATAAAAAGAGGCTTGAAATCAGCCACTACCATAACAGCCTGTCATGACTTAAAGAAAAAAAATCTTGCCACAACTTATGACGTTCCTACACCCAAGAAACTCCCATCGGCACGAAGTGTTGTGGTGCATGGAAGTGGCTTTCCATTTGATAAGCTTTATCTCTGCCCTAGACAGGAAGAAACTGTTGTGGGGGCATGACAGTGCTGAGCTAAGTCACCCTGGACACCCTTCAAAACCAGAAAAAGGAAATAAAAGGGTGTCTTTAGGACTTGGTTCAACTGACTTCATTTAGAGGTTCACTTTTAAAAATGAAGATTGACTGTGGTGTACAAGAATTCATTTATTTTCATTGTTCATACTGGGAAAATAATTTAGACATAGGTCCCTACAGAAGGCATGCCTAGAAGATATTCCTATGACCTCTCAAATATTGCCCAAAACAAAGTAGCATTACGTAGCAGGGACCCAGAAGAATTACAGGAAGACAGAGGAGAATGGAAATAAAAGGAAAAAAAAAGGGTATTCTGCTCTTTTTTGTTTGTTTGGTTGATTGGTTGGTTGGTGACAGGTGATGCTTTAGAACTAGTGATAAATCAGGAAGATCAGAATTTGTTCTTTCTCTTCCTCTGTTCATATATTCACAGGCAAAATGAAAAGCAGAGGAACCAAAAGAGAAAGTAGCAGTTCATGTACATACTTCTCCTTTGAGCCTCTGTTACAGTTAAATATTTTAAAATAGTGAATGAAAATGCAATTCAGTCCTCAGCCTCATTCAGCAATTTTCTCCTTTCTCAAAAAATTATTCAAACTTATAATTTTCAGTGGGAAGAGGGAGACAAACAAAAAGCTTTACAGTTTCATTTAATTTAATTAAAAGCCCATTTGGTTGTTCCTAGTGACTTAACACTTATGAAAACTTTCAGAAATTAGTTCATATTCAATATACTTTGTACGATTTTTTTTTCCTGTGGGTTAATGTGAAAATATATCCCAGGCAAAATATTTCATCAGTCCAGGCTGTAGAGAACCATTTGTAATTAGGACATTAAATGTCATTAGGCATTAGAAATGGGAATTTTATCAGTGTTTCACTTAAAAAAACAAACAAACAAACAAACAAACAAAACAAAACAAAACAAAAAAAAACCAAAAAAAAAACACACCAAAAAACAAGACACCAAATATAAAATAAAACAACTGCAGGAAAAGGAACAGTAATGAATACATTAAGAACAAGCAAACAAATTACAGATTAGCCCTGGGGTTTTTTTAGGGGAAATCAAAACAAAAATGGGGAATTTGTTATATATTTACACAGATAGTAAGGAACAGTAAGTTGATCACAGGAATCATAGATTAAAAAATAGGATAGCACCCCAAAAGCCAGCACTTTCATGTGCAGAGATAAAATGGTGCTATACTCCCTGTAAGTATATAAATGATTTTTAAACACAGCATGACAACAGAAATACTCCTGAGTGTCTGGACAGGATTGCTAGAAAGGGACAAGCTATTTCTGAAGTCCTAAACCCCTGTTGCTGCAAACTCAAAGTCATACAACACTAAAGGTACATGAACAAATTGTCATCTCTTTAAATAACAATTTTTTTATGTTTATGTATTTGTCTTGTTACTTTCACAGATCAGGGCCTGAGTTTTCAGTCTTGGTCAGGAAACAGCACCTAGAATATATCCTAGCTCTGATGAGATTTAATAGGGTTTTCTGTCAAATTTAGATCCACAACAAGAAATCTCCCTAAATGTAACAAGAATGAGGTTTGATTCCTTGCTTAAGCTTTTATTCAACTGCATGTCTAAATGACAACCAAGAACCCTGAGAACAGGTGGGACCAGCTGTGGTTCAGTTAGTAAACCCAAAGATTAGTAGTCATATCACATTGATTTTAATCCTCATTTTTTTCTGATTCACAGTAACCTTAGGCAAAACATACTCTTTTTCCTTTATTCAGCTGCAAAACAACAGGTTGTAATAATTCTGAGCTGCCTCCTGGTTGCTACCTTGTAATTTTACATATTTATTTATTTTTCAAGTGTAATAAATACTTTAAAAAAGCTCTCAATTGATAACTGTAAAGCACGAGAGCACAGAGTATATCACTGTAATGACCTGCAGAGCTTTGTCTAGCAACTAAACAAGCCCTTAATCACAAAGAAACCTTGTGCGTATAATATAATCTCTGATGCTGTAAGCTGGTGCTGTTCACCGACACCAACTCTTGGAAACCAGTTTGTCCCAAGTCAGAATGTGGCCCAAATCCTTTTCTTCTCATAACTTTGAGCCTGTGGTGATTCTTTAATAGCCTCAATGGCTGTCCTGTTTATTTAACAGCTGTACACAGCTGAGCGTGAAGCTCAGCACCACCGTGCTGAGCCGTATTCACTCTGCTTTCCAGCACAACCCAAAGGGTTAGTATCTCATGAAGACAGAACTGCATTTTGCCAAGGGATGCCATGGTACGGACACGGACTTTTCCAAACCCCCACGGTAACCGGTTCACGCTCTGAAACACTAAAATAATAAAAACAGCGACCAATTTGTGGCCTGCGTCTGGCAACCACGTTCTTTCCCTATGCAAATCAAACCACACACACAGTGCAAAGGCCCTTCTGGTCCACTTTATTACAGGAAGGAAAACCCCACTTTTTACTGGCATTGGTCAGAAAAAAATGAAATATTCAAATTTCATCCAAAAAAAAAATCAGCACTGGTTTTCACAGAATTTTTTTCTACCCTTTTCAAAGTATTCCTTTAAATAGTTATTACCTTTTCCTGTATAATACTTTTTTCATTTGCTATCTTTTTCCATACACCTCTTTTGTTCTAAGCAGAGGGAAAACATTTATTAAACAAAGCAGATTTCGTCTTAATTTGCTTAAGGTCTTCATCTTTCTGCTCATTACAACCAAAGTTAAACAGTATTATTAAAGCATTTGCTTAATGTTTTTGAACTTACCTTAATTTTTCTTTTTCCTTCCACTAATGGGAATTGCTGTTACTCATTCACAGTCCACCTGCCTAATAGAAACTTGCTTCTGACAATTAAAGTGCTAGCATGTAAATTCTTGTATGACATGCCCCTATCTGAAGATTAATTTGTGCAATTCATGACTGATGAGATGCATTATTATCTGCAAACTTATCACCTCTCTTACCCAAGTTCCAGCTCAATCTGATCTTTGTTAAGACTTAGTGAGAACAAATGCAGTTCTTAAGAACAATGGAAAAAAGGTGCAAAATTCAATACATTTTGTTTAAATCATTTTTAGAAATACTGTCCGTGGGTGTTAGTATAGTTATGAATCGCTTTATAACCAAACTTGAAACAAAACAAAACAAATCAAAAAACCAGAAGGGACACTTGTTCTTAGAAAACTAACAGTCTGTCAAAACGTTCCCCACCTTAGCACTAAAAAGAGGAAAAAACAGAGCTTCAAGGGATGTGAAACTGTAAAATCAGGGAACATAAAGTCAAGCAAACTATCATTGACATTTGGAGAGGGGCTATTTTCATTTTGAAGAATATTGATCCATTCAGGCAATCTCCTTTGGGGATTGTCATGAAAGCCTTCCACAGAAAACACCTTCTCTTCAACAGTTTATTGTAAGAAAACTAAAACTGATGCTTTATTAGCAAAACTGATACCTTATGGGATCTTGGGGTTTTTCTAAATGACTTGCTACACCTGCTGGGTTTTAGGATTACACCTGCTCATCCAGAGCTACCATGGAGACTGGTCCTAAGATACTGTTATATCACAAGAGTAGATTTGACCATGGTCAGGCAGAGTACTACAGCCAAGATTAGCAGTCCAGCCCTGGTTGTCATGGTCAACAGACAATGTTACAGTTCAAGAAACACGCACATCATCATTTAGTATTTTGTGTTTTCTGGCCCAGACTTTCATTTAGCAGTGGAGGCCTCAGCTTCCAGCTGAGATATGCTGTAGGAACGTGATGGCAGCTGGTAGATTTGAATTTCTATTTCACGTCTTCTATGGACCTACCCTACAAAGTAGTGACAACCTTGGTAGATACAAGGCCAGGTTTGATGGGGCTTTAAGAAACCTGGTCTAGTAGGAGGTGTCCCTACCCATGGCAGGAGGGTTTGAAATGCATCTTCAAGGTCCCTTCCAACTCTAGTCATTCCATGATTCTAAGATTCTAAGGCAGTTATTTCATCTCTTCTTGTCTCTGTTTCCCCTCCCATCCTTCATCTGCCTCATCAATTCAGGCTACAATCTCTTTGAGTCTCTCTATGTTTTTTCCATGTGAGATGCTGATTCTTAAGGAACTTCCCAATATTATCACAATAAAACCAAATCACTGTGTCTGGGAAACACCGGGAACTGAAATCTGGTCTCACACACACTGATAAATCCTGACATAGTCATCTGTATTGCAGCGGCATATCAGACTAGACTTGAGCTTCTCTTACTAAGCACTTTGATACTTTCTTCTGTTGTAGAACTGTTCTGGTTTGGGATAAAGCAAAACCTCCAGTTTCTGTGGTACAGACACAGCCTCAGGACACGTGATTTCTATAGCACATTAACCCAACTGTCTTGACCACAGAAGTGAAGAACGGCTAGAATGAGTAAAAACTTAAAGCAAACAGCAGAAGGAATCTGAAGACTGCTCAGTGGGGCTGTTAAGGGCAGATTGAAGGCTTGCTGAAAAAAAATAATAAAAATCACTAGGAGCCTTTACATGGCTTTCAGAGAACTTTGGAGGCAGGCCTCAAACAATTCTGCTCCTTAGTTCTGCTTTAACTCTTGCCTCAATGTGGAGAATTCCTCTGCAATTTACAAACAGCACTGCCAAGGGCAACAGTTTGTGTTTAGTATCACAGGGGAGTGAAAGGGCTGGGAGGGGAAGAGAAGCTTAAAAATTCTCAAAAACTCTTGCAATGTCTTTTCCTTCCTGTGCTGTGCATTGATCTCCTTTGCTTAGATTAAAACCTCCACCTTCTGAAAGACACCCACAACTGGCATCCATCCCACTAGATTGAAAGCCATTTGAAAATACTGCTGCTCTGTGTGTTATTTTTACAGTCACGCAGTGATCAGAGCAGAATAGATTTAAGACAAGGTTATTTACATTAAAAAACTTGATTGCTTGTCTAACAGCAAAACATTGTTATATGCCATTAAATGATAAGGACTGAATACGGCACAAGGATATCTGTTCATTTCATAACACTGAACACATTTCTTATCCTTCTGACATTACAGTAATTTAACTTTGCAAAGTTATACTCAGATCCTGCTAGTTTTAAATGCTGCTGTACATGCTTATACAATTCATACTGTGATATCCATTCTCCAAATAACTGTCAAGCCTCCCTGCTTTAAAGAAGACAGTATATTTCCCTGAAATGCTGTATACTGCAGCACTAGAGCTAGAAGACTGCTGAAGAATTTAAAGACAATGATGTGGACTATTACTGCCTTGCATGGTAGAATCATCATTTATCAAAATCTCATTTGGCAAATTGCATTTCAAAAGAGATCTTACACAGCACAGGACTGAGGCTTTAGCTTGCTTGTAAAGGGGAGAGTTTGAATCCTTTTCCTTCTCTTGGTGGTTTTTTTTTTGGGTTGTTTTT
>VXBW01003496.1:444624-486027 GCA_013400375.1 Thinocorus orbignyianus | reverse complement strand
GGGGGGGGGGGGGCATAAAACATTGGACTCTGCCAGTATGCTAATTCACTGGTCGAACCTGATAAAAATGAGTAAATTATACGAATATAAATTGTGGCATTCGAATTAATGATTTAAGATTGAAATCTGATAGTCTCTAAATCATAAACATCGACAGGTTTTAAGGTACACAAGGATTTCTTTCATATTTATCAAACACCAAAAGAATGCATTGTAATGAGCTGCTGTTATCTGACCTATGGCTTATGAAAATTGCTGATGTTAAGTATTTTGATCAGCATATCTGCCTCCAGTGCAAAACAGATATATTCCTCTCCTTATGGTTTTGCAAAAAAATCATAGAAGGCAGTAATTTCATTCTGATTTACTAGGCACTAAAAAAGAAAAAGAAGCTTATTGTAATTATTTTTTAAAAAAAGGAAAAAAGTTGCAATATCAAGCAGTGAGAAGCTAGAAATTCTAAAATTTCAGGTTGAATTTTCAGAATTAATTCCATCTCAAAATTCAGTTTCCCTGTTTACCATCCATTATCGTTTGTCAATTATTACAACAAGAATAATTTGAACAGTAATTCTTTTTACAAATTCCTGTCATGCTTTCTATTCAAAATGCTGTCATCTTAAACTATCTCAGACTATGGGAAACACTAAAATGTTTTTGACGCAGTTGTTAAGTTTCTCCTAGACTGGATGCAAATGCTGAGTTCAGGCACATATGACTTTAGACCTACTTATCTGTTCTCCTTCAAACTTGATTTCTTTTGTAGATTTCATTGTGGCTCGAGGAAAATTGTTTCAGTCTTTCCAATCTTCCAGATGCTTAAATTTGGCAAGATATAGATGAAACTGAGATTAAGTTAATAAAAGAACAACTGTAAAGAGTAACAAAAAAAAAAAAAAAGAAAGAAAAAAAAGAAGCCTCTCATATTTCTTAAGCATTTCCCTACACATTTTGCTTAATAATTCTGTTACTACACGAAAAGCAAAGAATGCTTCCCAATTTTAAAACAGCTGAGCACATACTCAACTTTCTGCATACAACTGCAGTCACCTGAAACTTTGAAAAGAAATAGGACTGCTCCATAATATACAAATGCACCTAGGCATGTTCGCCGGTTTGTGTTTCAAGTTTTGATCATTAATCACTTTTTGTTTGTCCTAATTACATTTTTAATTGAAACATACAAGAAAAAATGTGTTAAGTTCACCCTTGAATAATTCACACTCGATCATCTTAGCTCAAAAAAAATTATATGAAAATCCAAACATTTACCTTTCAGTTGAATCCAAGCATGGATAGTTCCAGCCCCTCAAATTTATTTTGAGAAAGTTATGAGTGTCTGAAAAGAAAGGGGAGGGGATAGGCTGGAACTGACTTACGAATGCCATATTGTGTAGCTAAATCCTGTTTCCCCCTGTTATTACAGAATGTTGCTCCTTCCCTGAAGATTAACAAATAAAGAAAAATACATACTAGAAAGATTCCAGTCTTTCCAAACTATGTATTATACACACTGCTTATGATTGCTTTGATCTTTTCAATTTCAAAATTGTAAGTCTATTAAAGGTTTAGTATACTAAGAATCAGGAGATAATCTTACATTAAAGTGATTCGACTCATAGTAGTGTAAAATGTTAATACAACCATATACACAATTTATTTAGATGCCATGCAAAGACCTCTGAAATGGTGGTCTTACTTTTCAATAATTACAGGGAGTATACTTGAGTCTGATAGCCTATTTGGGCAAAGAAGCTAGCAGGGTTTTGTCCCGAGACATGGGCAACCTCAAATAATTTAACTTAACTGGAATGACCACGTCCATCACCTTCACCACAGTTAGCTTGACAACTCTCCACAGAAACCAAGAATAAAACAAACAAAAAGCCCAACCAAAACTAACAAACATTTGGGATTGCTAACATCATGTTCCTGGTTTCTGTGTCGTCAAGAGGGGTGCTATCATGTGAGTAATGATAACTCTTCAGCACTGTTTCTACAGTCCTTTGCAAAGGACAAATCAACTCTTTTGTGATCCATGAGATCAAATTTCTCAGCCCAATGACTGCTGGAAAGTGCCTGAGATGTATTAATGTTGAGTGCAAAAATCACAAAACTGTATTCATTCACTGTAGGGATAATTCTGCTGCTCAAGCCTTGATGTCAATCATTCATGTTAACTGGACAGCGAAATATTTCCTTGGAGAGTGAGCAGTTTGGTTTCCTTCATGAATGGGCAACCTGAGTATTTCGTTGGCTTCTAGTCCCAAGACTAGATCCCACAAGATGTTGAGCAGTCTAGGCCTGACCCTGTATCAACTTATAACAAACAGATAAGTGCTTTACTGAGTCATTGACAGATTAATCGCCTCCTTCTAGGGCCAAACCTTCAGTGTTATCTGAAGAAGACGTAAAAACTTTGCTCTTGCACATTTCAGGTTGTAAACCCAACTGCTAACACACAAGGAGTTAGTTACACTGGTTCAATTTCCCCCTCTTTCCTTTGGTGGCAAATGGTTTCATTGCTCCCTATGCAGTCGTAGCAGTGAGGGAAACCTCAGATGAATTAACACATCTCTAAGCTGTTAATTCCCTTCAGCTTGGTTTCACTGAGCAACACACAGGAAAGGACTCTTGAAGAACACTTTCATAGTGAAGTTGTAACATTTTTGGTCTTTGTTTACTACGTTCTAACTTATATATTTGATCAAGATAAGATTTTATAAGACTTTATAAGGTTTTTTTCTAACTTGTGACATTAAATACTCATAAATTTTCTGGGATTTTTTTGGTTGGTTGGGTTGGGTTTTTTCAGTTTTAAAAATTTATCAGACATACTTTAGTCCTTAGTAAACCTCTTTATGATAGCCTGCTACATGACAAAGACATGGTATGTCATCGTGTTTTGAAGAAGCAAATGTTCATCATTATCAGTTTCATGTGTTTAGAAGACTAATAAGCGTGATATAGGATCTGAATACTTCTGAAATTTAGTTACTGAAATTGTTGATAAATTATAGAATTATTTCTAAGTAAGTTGATAATGACCTATGTTTTACAGATTCTGGGTTTACAAGCACACATTTTGCCTGAATAAATAAACCCCTTATCCATTACCTGGTCTCATTGGTACTCTTTTACTGTCTGAAATAAATAAATAAACTTAATGCACCTCTAAGGGGATAGAAATGGCATGTACAGAGTTATTTTTCAGCTCTCAAAATAGTAATAGCTAGAAGTGTTGCTTTGAAACCAAACCTGAAATCCACAGTCAAAACAAATATTAATCACAGTGATGATGCTGTGCTGGAACAAATTATTCATGTATTTCATGTCAAGAGCTGCATGAATTTTGCTGTTGCTCAAATAAAATATATAAAGTTCACTTCACCACTGTAGTTCACTTTCTTCTAAAAATCAGTGTCTGAGCATCACGTGCAGGGAAAAAGCCTACGAGAAATTACCCAGAGACAGAGCTGTCTAATATAACTAGCTTCAAACTGGGAGCATATCTGTCTAGATTTTAACTTGATCTTATCCAAAGAAGTAAAAGAAAGGCAAAGACTCTGCTTTTAAATGTTCTGGAGGGTTACTGTGAGACAGAATGCGAGGTTACTGGATTAATGAAGGAGGACAGAACAGAGGAACTCTTTACCTAAGGATTGTTAAGAAATAGCAGAAGCATTTATGTAACAGTAAAATCTCTTTCCCCCAGCTGCTACATATGAAAACTTAACGTCCTCCCAAGGTCTCAGTGAGGCAAAGGCATGGTACTCTGTTGCGGTTTTTTCCATGACCAAACAATATTTTACAGAAAATTATTGGAAAATACAGAGATGGTTTTGAGAACCAAAATATTTCATCATTATGTGTTTCTAATCCACAAAATTTTGAAAAGACTAATTTTCCACTTTCTTCTTGGTGATATTTTCATGTCTTTTTTTTAGCATTCCAAATTATTTAAGAAAATCTTCAGCCAAACCTTTTTATATACCTTCCTTATTACGAAAAACATATTTTATGTTTAACCCAACACAAATTGAAAAGTTGGATTCCAATTTGGAAATAAGTAAGAAATGAATTGTAAGTTAAAATCTGATTGGAAAAGCTTCTGACTGCTTGTTTCAGAGTCATTGTGCATTGTTGAGTTCCCCTAGAGAATCAGAAGGAAGTTGCTGGGATGCTTTGAATTAGGGCTTAAGGTGGAAAACTCTTGATTCTTCAAGACCAGAAAGCACAGCAGGATCTCCTGGAGCTGGTATTTAATTACAGAATTTGGTTTAGTTTTCCTAATTCTAATAAAAATTAGAATTCTGGGAAAAAAAAAAAAAAAATGTCAGAGACAGATGGGGAACATAGTTTTGGCTCTGTAAAATCTCTGTGTAGCCTTCTGTACTGATTCTGGACTCTAAATGGATTTGCCAGTTTGGATTGTCACTAGTTTGGGGGCTTCTGGATTTGTTTCCTAATCTTTTGCTAGACATATCCAGCAAAATTTTCCTCATTTAAAGCAAAGAAACAATAGCATTATGGCTCCTCCTCACAATGTAGAGTCAAACATTCAGTGCATTGTTTGTCTCTTGGGTGACTTAGGTAAATTATAGTGACTAATTGTAAATTGTGATCACTGAAATCTATCAAAATGCAGAATTCACAATACCCTGGAGAGGATGGAAACATCATCTTAGGAAGAACAACATTTTGCAGGACTAACTCAGGTCTGAGGGCTGTCTAAGTTCACTTTCCTGCTCCTGACAGGAGATAGATCTGGTATGTCTAAAAAAGAAACATGATCCCTACCCTTGAGGCTAGTTAATATCCACATAAAAATCAATTAAAACCTCAAGTCCTCAAGATTACTGCTGAATTATTGTAATAGGATGCCCTGCTACCTAATATATGTGCACATACACAAGCTGAGATCGTAAATAAGGAAACAGGATATATTTTTAATAATAATTTCTACACTTGCAATACAGATTCAAAACATGCTCTACTTCATCTCGTTTGACTAGATGAGTCTTTCATGTTTAGGTCTTGGAGACGAGTACAGTTGGCTCTGGAGGTGAGTTTCTGCAGTTAAGCCTACAATGTGTCTGCACTTCTTCACAAAAACATTGGTCCTTATGATGCTGTAGGGTCAGGCATCTCTACCAATGAGCTATATACAATACCAGCAGAAACAGTCTCTTTTCCAGATTTAAGCTTCAGTCCAGACCTGCCTATCCATTCAAACTTAAAACTTTCTGAAATGTTTGCTAAAAACAACAGAGTATGACCTAAAGATTCCACTTCTTATGAAAGTAAAAAGGAAAACAGTAAACCAGCTGTAGTTAACAAGTTTCAGATGCCCGGCTTGCAACTCTGCAAGGAAGTGGATCTGATTTAGGCTAATGGCAGCAGGTTTCCTTATAAAACAACAACATCAACAAAACTTTCCTCACCGCCCTGGTGGGTTTGCACAGCCACATGCCCTATGACATGTTCTCTCCTTTTTTTTTTTTTGGTGTTTTGTTNTTTTTTTTTGTTGTTGTTTGTTTGTTTGTTTGTTTTTGTTTGTTTGTTTGTTTGTTTGTGGGGGTTTTTTTGTTTGTTTGGTTTGGTTTTGGTTTTGTTGTTTTTTCCATACAAAACTGACTTCAACAGTGTGAATTTTAGCCAAAGGAGACGGCAGGCTATACAGGACAGGAACTGTGACAGCAGTTTATATAGTATGATAGTTATGCCATTTTCTTACAATCTGGAAGGCTTTAGGTTAAATTCTTTCTTTATGGGTACAAGTTACTCCTGGGAAGATTACGATTGGACACAAGAGGAAAATTTTTTGCAGTGAGAACCATCAGCCACTGGAATAATCTCCCAAGGGAAGCGGTGGGTTCCCCAGCACTGTACAATTCAAGATTCAGCTGGACAGGCTGCTAGGCCATCTTCTCTAGACCATGCTTTTGCCAACAAAGGTTAGACTACATGATCCTTGAGGTCCTTTCTGACCTGATATTCTATGATTCTGTCATTCTGTGATTTAATACCAGTGTAAAATAATTTTGCTGTGAACATCATTTTGCACATCAAAGTAACTTACAATTTGTAAACCAGATACCACCTCCTTATTTCTGTTGCTGTGGATGTTGCTTTTGAATGCTGTCTGAAAAAAAAAAAAAAAACCAACCAGAATTCCTTGTGGGAAAGACTCAACAAACCGTACTAGTGAGAAACAAAAATAATCCATATTTTCTGTCTGGTTAGAAGAATTTCCTACACTTTACCTGGATTTGCAAGTACTTTCAAATAAACTTACATTTTTTAATAGGAAAGTGTTTTAGGTGTTTCTTTCTTCCTCTGTTACAAATTCTATTTCTCCAGTAAACAGGTGGGTTATTATTAGTGTTTAGGTTGTGGGGTTTTAACATTTGGATGAGGAATATTGCTTTATGACAGAAACATGGTATATTTTCTCACAGCAAACTTCTGTGTTCCCACAGTTATTAAATCACACACACAACACATTTTCTTACGCATAAAAATGGAAAGAATTCTAGTCTATGTCCAAAAGAGAATTATATTCTTTTGGTAGCAATTATAAATATTCTTTCTAATTCTTCCCTAGGACATACACTGATGAGTTTCCAGACAATGTTGAATTTCTTAGACATTAATACAGATTCATTATATCCAGCTAGGTTACTCCATTGATTATGAATTGGGAGATGATCAAGGACTCGTGCTTTTATAGGTTACATCTCAATAGGCTTTAGCCTCACGGAAATATTAGGGAGCAGAGTGTAGATAGCAGAATAACATAATAAAATAAGTAGTTCAGTGAACAAAAGAGTCACTAGAATTTTTTACTTCCTTCTCAGTCTTAAGCTACAAAGCAAACAGAGTTCTGCATACCCACTGCTTTGGTGAATGAAGACATTTCTGAAGATCTGAGTCACTTTCATGCTGTGTAATGTCTGGGGGTGGCTCACAGGCCACTGATTCACACTTATTGCTCGATTCAGATCAGTGCTGCTGAACTTGTCCCAGATAGTTTCAAAATCATTCAGAACGCCAAACTTTCAAAGCCTGAACAGTGAATGAAAGTTGAACTCATTCAAGCACACATGTGAAAGGGAAAGTTTCGTGACAATTTGGCATTTATTGTTTTTCCAAGGAAAGGATGAAGCTTTTTTCTCTCCATCTCACCTGAGACTAACACACTAAAAGAATAAATTCATCCTCTGTGCATGTGTGTGCTTAACACAACTCCCTCTTGGGACCTTCTCCCTTTCTCTTGAGCACTTGTCAGCTCTGAAACATGCAATACACTCACCATGTTTTAGCATCACTTATTCTTATTTAAAGTAACTTCTAGCATCTAACACAGATTTTATTAATGGTGACATAATCCCAAATTCATCCCTCTGGACTCTAGCTGTCTGAAAGTAGTCTATGTTACCCATCCATGATCCCTTTAGGAACAAGATGGGCATCTCCAGGCTATCATTCCTCCCAGTCCAAGAAAAATTGTCCAAAATAGGTTGACACATCTTTGGAAATACCCATGCTTATGTGACAGCGTTCAAATCTCTTTTCCTCAGTTAAGCCGTTTTAACTCTGGAATTATTATGGTGCTTTGCTTCACAAGATTGTCAGTCCGATTGTTCACAAAATGCTTTGAAGGTGGAAAGTGTTGAGCTATGACTCAGAATGTATGATTGCGGCCTCCCTCTTAATAACACTGGATACCAGTTTTGGTTCAGGTGCTAAATAGGAAATAAAGACATAAGCAAAAAGCATGATTTGTTTCTTAGGCTGTGAAATATGAAGTGAAAATATGTTCCATGTTTTAGATGAGTAAGTGTTTCTTCACCTCTGTGTAAAAGTGCAAATATTTGTACCTGAAAATAGCATACCATTCTAGAAGTGAACTTCTGTGAGATAGCCACAATGACCACTTTGTACTAGCTTTGGAATTCAAGGAAAAAATTGAAACTCAAATATTTACAAAAAATGGCTTTATAATCTCGATCTTTACACTTCAAGACAACACTTTTCTATTGGGAAGTCAGACTGTTATTTGAAAGTCTTCTCCTTTTCATTGTTGAAAACTATTTTTAGCTTAAATTTAAAATTATGTCAAAGAAATAAAAATTATTGGGAAAAACAGTTGCTTTCCAAGCAGTTGTAATGAAATCAGATGTTTTAAGGACAGTTGTATTCAGCTTCAGTAAAAAAGTACAGGGGAGGTACATATTTCATCTTACATAAAACCACAGGGTTTTATACAAGATGAAAAACAGAACTACTGAGAGAGAAAGAGGAAGAATAAGGAAGAAGCTCAGTGATAAACAGTTTTTTAAAGAAAAATAAAACCCCACACCAAAGGTTCTTCTTCAGCTTTTTTCTCTTTGATTTTCTTTTCTTGTTGAAAGAGGTGGAGTTATGAAAAAATTAACTAGAGAAATCTAAAATAATAGAATCATAGAATGGTTTGGAAGGAACCTTAAAGATCATCTAGTTCCATCTCCTGTGCCATGGGCAGTGACACCTCCCACTAGACCAGGTTACTCAAAGCCCCATGCAGCCTGGCCTTGAACACCTCCAGGGATGGGGCATCCACAGCTTCCCTGGGCATCCTGTTCCAGTGCCTCATCACCCTCACAGTAAAGAATTTCTTCCTTAAAAGCTAATCTAAATCTCACCTCTTTTAGTGTTAGACCATTGTTCCTTGTTCTGTCACTATAAGCATTAGTAAAAAGTCTCCATCTTTCTTATAAACCCCTTTTTTACATTGAAAGGCCACAATAAGGTCTCCCTGGAGCCTTCCTTTCTCCAGGCTGAAAAATTGATAACAATCACAACTAAACTTTGCTTTTGATCAAGAATAATGAAAACCTGAAGAGCAAAGGAAATTTAATTAAGCATTTTTGAGAGTTTCTTCACCCTTTGGGGAAGTTTAAATCCATCTCACACACACACATACCCTCCTCCTCATTTTTGTTTTTTGTTGAAAGAAAGGTTAAGATGACAATATTTGCCTGTCTTTATTTCTGTATAAATGATTCATAATAATGTGTATACATAGCAAATTCAGATTATGTGGGAATGAAAATGCATGTTCTTACATAAAGGAATGAGAAAATCAATTGTGTTTGGCATCAGCGCTCCTTGTAGACAGGAGTACAGTTAGAAACAGGTGGGCGGCTTTGTGGTAACAGTAGGGGGAAAAAATAAATTCTAAGTAATAAGAGGGAGTTAGTAACTATCTGGAAAAAGGTGGGTTATTTTTACACTTTAGGAACATGCTGTCTTAACATGAATGTTTAAGACTCGAACATTGCCTTTGTGTAAAAGGTCAAGTTCTCAAATCCCATTTTTAGACTGACTTCTCACATACATAAAAAGTGGTAATAATATATATTTAAGAAAAAAAAAAGACAACATTAATTCAGGTGCAATAATTTCATTTGCTATGTAGGCTTAAATTGCATTTTATTTATTATTGTATCAACATTAATTTAATGTTAACAACAAGTATTGAATTAAAGTCAGTGATAAATAAACAGCAGATAGGAAAAGAAATCTGTTCTTCATTGTCCATTCTTGGTGGTGCATCCTTCCACATCATCTGCACCTGTCCAGCAGACTGGACTGTCCCAGTCATTAATGGCACAGAGTAGAAGTGTCACCTGGACAATCAGCTCCTACAATGGAAGCACAAATGTAGTGTTAAAAACATTTAGAAATCCTGCCGTGGTGGACGGGATGGGGTGAGGAGAAGAAGACAAAGAAGAAAAATCTCAGTAGGCTCCATTTATAAGCTCTTTCAGGACAGGTACCGATTCCCTGAAGCGCCTCTGTGGCAGATGGACAGTTGTCGGTTCAGTTCAACCTCTGAGTACCATGCAACAAAACTGAAGGGCACAAACTGTGTCATATTTACAGCATTTCCATGGGCACAATGTCAGCTACTCTGGACAGACATATAGGGGAATGAAGGACCTCCAGTGCTGGGGTAAAATAATATATCTATATATATATAATCATAGAATTGTCTAGGTTGGAAGGGATCTTCAAGATCATCAAACTCAATCATTAACCTAACACTGACAATGTCCCTCAGTGCCACATCTGCCTGGTTTTTAAATACCTCCAGGGATGGTGGAGGTTTAAATATGGTGAATGGCTTAAATAACTCCACCACTTCCCTGGGCAACCTGTTCCAATGCTCGATAACCCTTTTGGTGAAGAAATTTTTCCTAATATCCAATCTAAACCTCCCCTCGTGCAACTTGAGGCTGTTTCCTCTTGTCCTATTTCCTGTTATGTGGGAGAAGAGACAGACCTCCACCTCCCTACAACCTTCTTCCAGGAAGTTGTAGACAGTGAGAAGGTCTCCCCTCAGCCTCAGTTTCTCCAGGCTGAACAACCCTAGTTCCCTCAGCTGCTCCTCATAAGACTTGTTTAAAAAACATCCCCACAAATAGGTACAGTTTGGGCTAACAATCCTACTCTAGACATATCCCCGCTGTAAGAACACCTGTCATTGGTGCCTCAGTTGCAAGTAGGGGTTTGTATTCTTCAGAGGGTAACGACAACACTAAGATGTGTCCAGTTGTTTATTCTTTTGCTCAAGCTCTGCTTAAAATTCTGCACAGACAGCATGAATCTAATTGTAGGGTCCAGGTTGTATTGGTCATTCTACTGAGATGAATGTACCCAGTGTGCAGCACAACACAGGAAAGTAAAAGTCCTTGATTACAGCTCAAGGAGTCATATGTAATATCAGTAGGAACTAGATGACAGTGTTTCTCTCACCTCCCTGTGTTCTTACCACAACACCGCTGTGTTTCTGTTTCACGCGTGGGGACACATGAACAATATTTTCCTATGTAAAAAATTGAAAGAAACGTGGGTGATCTAGTTGACCAATCGGGGGAGCTGAATTCTTCCATTCAAACTTAAAGTCATATTTGGTGTTAAGTGAGCTATTTAATCTTGTCTGAACATGGTCAAATTAAACGTGTTCTTGAAGTGTCTTTTCCTGTCCTTTAGATTTATAGAGAGCCTATACCATTCACTTATACTAGATACATAATTTTTGGATGTGAAAGGAAAATTAAATCTTTCCCAACCGGAATGAAAAAGAGACAATATAGTGATTTGGCCATGAAAAAGAAGCAATTAGCAATTTAAGGGTGTCCCATCACTTGTTTCTCACAGAGAAAAGGAAGACAGTGCCATTTACAAGTACACCTAAGCCTTTGTCTGTAGTAATACAGACAAGGCTGATTATGCATTTACAAAAAAATTAGTTTAAAATAGAAGAGGAAGCTGGAAGGGGGAGTAAATCTAGGTACAAGTGGTCTCCAAATACATTTGGGAGTGGAATGCAAAAAAGAAACAATATAATAGCAATATTAGCCTGATTAAGGATGATATAAATTGTCCATTAGTACATTTAGGCTGGAAATAAGGAGGTGATCATATGTTTTAGCAAAAGGCTGACCTATATAATGCAGAATTCACCATCCAATTCCATGTGCCTATGATACAGGCTGTGCAATCTCCTTAGCTATTCATGTCTCATTATACATGACACATCCTTCTTGATTCACATTAGCCACAGAATGCTGTTTTTGCTGACTGCATCTTTCTCTTAAAAGACATTAAAAGGGGTGAAGGAAGTGAGAAGAAAACCCTTAACTGTGAAAGTAGGAAAAGAAAAAAAGAGGCTTAGTGCAATGTGTGCATGTGTGTGCTCATTTGCAGATGTCCCTAACACTAAACACAGTGTAAAACGTTTAGTCAGAAATGGATTAAGACATCAGGCTGGAACTGAAATTCAATTTTTTATCTGTCTCACAGTTCTTAATGGATTTGAGATTTCTTAGCTTATAAAGTATCTCAGGAAACGCGCTGAACACTAAGACAAAACTAAAAGTTGACCACTTCACCATGTCTAAGAGCTGTGTACTCAGACATATGTTAGAAGTAATTTTCCTGCTGTTTAAACAGAGAACAGGTAGATGCTGGGCAAGGTCTCAAAAAGAGTTCATTTGTTAGGCTCAATGGCTCCAGCATGGGACAAGGTATTGAATTTCTAGGCCACAAAGACCGAGCACTTAGTCTTTGACCTAGTGACTAATCCAGTTACTCCTTGGAAGAACATCCCACCCAGAGGCATATCTTGAAAGGCAGAGTCCATGCTAATCAGTGCAATAGCATGACCTGCATCCTACCGCAAAAATCCATGTATGTGAAATATCCCTGTGAGGCCTGGGGCACTCCAGAGGTTAAAATAAGAAACATATTTACTTAATAGTTAGCTAAAGCCCTAAGAAAAGCTCTTATAATTATAAAAGCTCCCAACCTCTTTTCGATCCCCCTTTCTTCCCCCTTCCTTTGAAACTACAAAGAGAACACACAACAAAATTCTGGTTTAGGGCACAGAAAGGCATCCAGTTAGATCTTTTTGGTTACATGATGAGATGTAACTTGCTATCTCCAAGGTCAGAAAACGTGATGAAAAGTTCACCAAGAGACCGAGAGAGGAACCACACAAATTTCAGCAGCAAAGAACAGCAAAGCAGAGACTCCTGTACATGTGACTAAAGCAAGGTGATGATATCTTTACAGAGCAGAACGTGGGTCCAAAGCCTGTTCAGTTCACTCTGGTTACAGTGCCAAGATGTGTGCCTGAGTAAGGTGAACAGGGTCAGATAAACCAGTACTTCTTTTAGCCAGATACCACAAAAGATGCTTCTGTTTATAAATACAAGCAGCTCTGGTTCTCTGGTCGACTGTCTTTGAATTGCATTATTTTGCTAAACAGAAGCCAAATTTTAGCTGCTGAACCTAAAGTGGGAGTGCATAGAACGCCTTTTGCCAACAGGTATAGTACTCTTTAGAAGCAATATACTTCAAAAAAATAATAATAAGAAGAAAAAAAGCTCCTCAAAAATCCCAGCAAGAGATTAAGTTTTTGTTGTTGCTCATACATAGAAGATAAGATAGAAGTAGTTGGAAAAGGTGGATCCTTAGGACGTGCTCCAGACACCAGCATACTCTTCTATTCCAATACTGTTTCCAGTATTCCTAGAAAATTATACCAACTCTCCCACTGAGTGCACCCATGGAAAATTTTCAAGGGCTCCAGTTATTTGTAACCTAAGATATGGCTTACTTGCTTCCAAATCGGAGCATGCTTAGAACTTTGGTTTTTTATCATCCCTGAAAGTCAGGAAGGGCAGTGTTGTTGGTATAAAATTGCTAGTGGGAACTGGAGGTGTGGAGAAACTACATCAAAAGGTTTTCACCAAACTGGAGAATCTAACCCAAGTAGTCCAAGTATAATCTTCCTTATTCTTTTCATAGTCTTTGGTCTATTATAATCTCAAAATATAACCTAGTTCTGAAACACAGAACCTGTGTGGTTGCCAAAGTACTGCTCTGTATTTTGCATATATCCACATATACAAATAAGTGATAGTGAAGTTATGGAAATACTTCCTGTATCAGGTCATCGTTTTGGGTGACTGAGAGGGAACTGAACCCCTCTCTAGTTCATCACTTTATTCTTCTTTTATTTTCATGTAATGGACATGTTTCTTGTCTTTGCCCATCTGTAGAAAAGTTTATGAAGCTGATGATGAACGGGGAAGAGCTAGAGAGATCGGTGACACTGACCATCAGAAACTAGAAACACAAGTAGAGGATATCAGCATGGGGTTAAGATTGGGTAAATGCGAAACATAAATAATCTGTATGGAATAATATCTATTCTAAACAAAGTTTAATATGGACTGGAATTAGGAGAGGAAGCTAACTCCCTTTAAATCTGGTCTTCATTATGAAGCCAGCATTTCAGGAAGGAAAGCAATAAGCTCAGAACTAAGATATCTAGTGAAAAAGAGAAAAAGCAACCAACCAGCCAAAGAAAAACAGCTTTTGGATATTTTCAGTGTCTCATAGGGTAAAGCAAGCAGGTAAGCAAATAAACAAACAAAAGCCAGAAAGAAAATATCAAAAGACAGGTAAAACACTGCATTATTCACCTCTGTCATCTTTGTCTTCAGCCATTTTTATGCCTCATTTTTTCCTCACTCATTAAATATCCCCTACTTTTATCAGTTTTGCTATGAAAACCATTTCTCCAGGGGTCATTAAAATAATAATGAAAAAAATATCAAATTTTAAGTTACTTTGCTGAATTTAAACAACTCACTTTGCCGTCAGAAGACAGTGGAGAAGCAGAGAAAATTCAGAGGAAAGTTAAAAAGGAGAAAAGGTAAAAGGCTAAAAATAATGGGCAGACAGATGGACATTACCTGGCAAAGCCCTCTTACACTGTAGTAGAGCCTCTTACATGTTAAGCAGATGTTGAAGCATTTATCTGGACCAAGATCTGAAAGAGGTCAGGGTGTGATGAAAAACTCATTGGAGCCAGAATGAAGTATTCAATTGATTTCTATGATTATTGATGAGCCCTAAATTGGAGAAGCTGCAGAACTAGAATAGAGAGACACAGGTACCCATAACTATTTGCAGACTTGAAGTCCATCCTATAGTCCATACATAGAAACTTTAAGGACGTTTTATCCACACTGATTTCTTTTGCATGCTGTAGTGTGAAAGACATCTGAACCTCTCCTTCCTCTTCCTGAGAACAAACACATTACCCTGTGATGCTAATACATCTTCTGTCATTTGACATTATTTCAGGTGACTTCTCTTCTATTCAATCATATGAGATAGCCGGGAAGATAAATGCATTTGGGGATAGCAAAGAATAATAGAGCAGTATTTTAATCTGTGTCCTCGGTTTTTCTCTCTCTTTCTTTTTTTTTTTTTTTAATTTTTTTATTATTATTGTTATTTTTAATTCCCCCCTTTAAAGTTTACTTGACAACTGCATTTATTTCATGGTGTGGTTGTCACAGGTTAACAATATTGTTTTATCGGGTAACATTTATCTTCAGGAAAAAAGTTATCCTAATACAGGAGATATCTTATCCAAGGACAAATAGAAAGGGGAGCATTTCCAGAGGGTAATGTTAATGTCCCCAATGCTATAAAAATAAATGAAATCTGATTAACACCGCTAGGAAGAAGTAAGTCATAGCTTGTATATAAAATATAGTTGCCTTGATTGGGAGCATTATTTTTTGACAGTTTAAGGCAGTGCATTAAAAGATATGATAGCATTAAAACTATGAAAAATATCTTAGTGCTTTGGCATTACAAATAGGGCTCAAAATCTGGAAACTTGGAGAGCTTTAAAGTCAGCTTTTCTTCAGTGAGAAGTAAGTACCACACTGCACATCCCCATGTCCTCAGCTTTCTGGGCTTGGCATGGAAAATGACATTTTCACTATG
Organism: Thinocorus orbignyianus; assembly: GCA_013400375.1. Classification (NCBI taxonomy): domain Eukaryota; kingdom Metazoa; phylum Chordata; class Aves; order Ciconiiformes; family Thinocoridae; genus Thinocorus; species Thinocorus orbignyianus. Next base: position 470,664 of record VXBW01003496.1, on the reverse strand, counting down.
GGAGAAAGCTGGGCTGTATGGCAACAGAGACGTTGGGCACCTTTTATTTCTGAATGTTGATTCATCAGAAGGCTTCTTCAAATGTCAGCATACTTTAGAGCAGCCTCTGATAAACTCCAAGGTGTGTTTTTCAAAATGGCCTTACCTTAAACAACTTCTAAGTGGAGTGCAAAGAAATGAGCAGCTTTGCATGCACCCTTCAGCCTCTTCATCTCTGTAGAGGGTGGCATGCCCAAACGTGAACACTCAGACCCGCTAGCATATCATTAAATCGGGATGATCTTCTAGTCAGAGACAAATATCTAAGATGTGAAGCCAGCCAGGGACAGCAAGTTTGTCAGAAGTGCCACTTTGGCATCAGAGCCCAAAGGCTGTTATCATCCTGTTGATCAGAGAATGACAGGACAAAGGGACATGAATGTAACAGAAGAGACAGCTCACAGGATCACAGAATCAGAATGATATGGGGTTGGAAGTGACCTCTGGAGATCACCCAGTCCAATCCCCCTGCCAAAGACAGTCCTCCTAGAGCTGGTTGCACAGGAACTTGTCCAGGTGGGTTTTGAATGTCTCCAGAGACAGAGACTCCACCACTTTTCTGGGCAGCCTGTTCAAACAGCCATTCCGCAAGAGCTTGAGATAAAGACAGTTGCATGAGGTTCCTGGTGAGGCAGTGTCTGGTCAGCAGATGCCTTTTCTGTTCAAGCACAGAACAACTTTCCCTATGAATCTTAAAGCTGTGACAAGTAGTAGCAAAAGTCTTTTTGTTCCACTTCTGTATTATTTATTTTCTCTTGTATTCTGGCAAATGCATGCAGTTTCTCACGCCTTGCACGTGAATTCAGGAAAAAAGGCACATGCTCAAGGGACATTGGAGAATCCTCTGAACACACGTAAGGAACCTGAGGAGGAAATGGTGAATGCAAGGAGAAAGAACATTACTACGTGGAGTCCAGCTCTTCCAAGGAGTACTTGAAAGGAAGCCTGTATCCAATGAGTGTGCCTGGAGGCTTCAGACACGATACTCCAGAGAAGTAATGACCATAAGATGTCAAGGAATTGGATCTGCTGCTGAGTCTTTCACAATTTCATCCACCAGGACAAAACTTCAAGGAAAAAAAGGAAATTTCAAAGGAAAAAAGATGTATCCAAAGCACTGGATAATGACCATCACCAAGCAGGAATGCAAACTTCTTCTTCAGGGACGTGAGACCACTAATTTCTTCCTTTCTTCCCTTGCTCTCCTGTTTTATAACAAATTCAGAGGTATGTGGAAAATAAGTCACCATTAAGGGTTTTGGGCATCAGAAACTTCTAGGGGTATTTGAAAGAAATAACATCAGACAGAAAAATCCTGGTGTCAGATCCAGATGCAGTTTTCAGATTCAAAGTAAGATGAATCTGGTTTGAAATAAACTGTGAGATAGTCCACTTCTGAGCTGGCCCCATAAATGCAATCCTGTCCCTATATTGCACCTTATCATTAGTTGATAATCATTAGTATGAAACCTAGGAGAAATCAAACAGGAATGGATACCCCACTCCCATTGTGTCCTGTTGTATCAATTTCAGGATACAACATTTTGAGAGAAGCTGGGAGGGATCTCAGTGTTCCCTGAAGAAGATTTGCATTGTGACTGATTTGCATTGTGTAGATGATGTAAACACAAAAAACCTCCCTTCCTTTTCCCTTCTCTACAACAAATAAATCAATGGACCAGATTCAGCTCTGTTTTTCAGTGTCCATGTAGTTCCTGTGGTAAAATTAAACACAGAGTTAACAGTGTCTAAAGATTTTGCATTGGCTGTTATCATAACGTCAAAACGTTGACAGAAAGAGAAGAATAGGCATGGCTGCAGGGATCTTGTCAACAAGTTAGACATCTGCTTTGGATCTAAACTGTAGATGTTAAGTAAAGAAAGCTTTCTCAAATACCCAAATTTCCTATATGGTCAATGGAAAGAAGCGGGGAGCTTTGAAAACCTTTAGAGGCAGGTTTCATAAAGATTGTAGGTACCTATTTTAGATAAATGCAATCTCACTCCGGAGAACTTCAGAGGTTCATAACTCTCCATATTGCAAATAGGAACATTGTCGTAGGTGCCAAAAGTGCTGATATTCATAAAATATATAACAAAACAGAATGTGTCTCACACTGCATGAGCATCTGCAGAACAGAAATGAAGGGCTACATTTAAAAATCAGCATTACAGCTGTAGGATATTCTGGTTTTCTGCATAAAATATTGAAGTTCTCTGAAATTCATGTCATTAGAACTGGAAAAGATGAACATTCACTGGGAAATGTCACTTAATGGAAACTGAAAATTTCCATAGAAATATATGCCTAATCATAGAAAAGGATGGAATTTAAAATAAAGATTTTTCTTCTCCAGTAGCCAGGTGTACAGGATACATTTGCGGTGGAAGAAAACTAGGGTTCAAGTCCCTGTTTATGTATCCAGACAATAACAGAGAGATTCTGGGTGTCCTATTCAGTAGGTCACTGGGTTTTTTGATTCAACTGCCATGAATATCTAGTGAAAATTCTGCATATCCTGAATTTTTTTTTTGTTGCGCTCAAAAGAAAATTTCATCCATTATTATTCTTCAGTTGACACAGGCCATCTCAATCGATTTGAAAACAAAGGAACCAAAAGAGTTCAGGTCATCTTTCTGTTTTTCCCATTTTCCCCCTGTATTTATGTATTTTAATCATACTGATAAAGAGATGTAATGCTCCCGTCGTGGACACATGTTGAGTACAGAATAAAATCTTTATGTGAAAGATTTTATACCGTAGACCAGGAATGCCAACATATAGAAATTGGAATAATTATAGCAATATAAGGTGCCTGTATTCACATGGCAGCCCTTTGCTTCAAGGAATGAAAGTCTAAGTGATGTTAATTGAGAAACAGCTACTTCACTGTGAAAAAGGGAAAACCCACCTACTCTCTATTTAAGATATATTGCTTTATCTTTATTTATTCCACTCATATAGACTTAGGCACACCTTAGGGCTTCAAAACTAAGCTGAATTAAACTTACAAGATGGTGCGGTCAACATTTAAGCTGCTGGCTGGATTTTCACAATGCTGTGAGCTGTGGCAGACAGTCTTAATAGGTGAGATCTACAATTGTAAGTCTGTAATTGGGCTAATTTGAAGCATAAATCACATCGAGGACACTCCCGCTGTTGCCAAAAGGTTAGTGTCTCCTCAGTAAATCCTCCATCTGCATTTAACTGAATGAGGAGAAGGAGAGATATGAATGGAGCCAAGAAGAAATTCTTAGAAGAGAAGCTATATGCAGAGAGGCTGGAACAGGTTGAAGAGAGAAGGTTGGCTCTTGTTCCACATACGTTCCTGTTGCCAAAAAATACATAAGCAAAACTGTTTCCAGAAACAGGAGAGATACAGGGTCATGTCATTTCCCACCATGGAATTAATTTACATTATTAAGAATTAAAATCTTCATATTTCCATTATTTAAAATTTCCAAGTTAACAAAGCCTGTAAGCTTTTGCTATTAATTTTGTCCATACTTCAACATTTACATTTGCATCTCTTTTTCTAGTACATTATTCATGAGCTTATTTATCTATCTTTTTAATTTCTATGCCCATCTGCTTAATTATCTTTTTAGAGAGATTATCAATGCTTTCCATTTTCTTTGATGTCAGTTTGAAAAGGCACAATGAGTTTATAGACAACTATCATTTCAGCCATTTTGATGACAAGCCTTGCCCTCTGACCACCTTGGCGATCATCTGACCTTCCCTCCTGACCTTTGCATAATTACCTATCCAATTTCTTTATCACCATTCTCCCTTTCAGTTCCTAAAAGCAATATAGCTGTGGTCACTGCCAAAGTCATGGTGACCTTGTTAGGACTCCTTCTATAGCCCTAACAAGATAAGCAATTAAATGGCTTATTCCTTTATCTCAATGTCAAGTAATTTCTAAAACTCCTGTTATGTCTTCTTTCTTTCCTTGACTAAGTGTTAATTAACTTGACCAACTTTTCCTCTTTTGTATTCACCCATTATTTAAAACATAATAAAATATTTCTGAATAGTTTTGTTCCTACATTTCCTCCAAGTATTCATAAAGTCCAGTTATTTTCCAGACTCATTTTTCGCTCTACTATGTATTCCTTAAATAAACACGAAGTCCAAGGAAACTTTGTGGAAGCAAAGTCTGTGAAGTTTCTCCACAAATGATTCCCAAGAATAAATATCAAGTCTTTTTCTAGGTGGAATAGATGGAAAAAACATCAGCTTCAGCTTGCTTTCAAGATAAGTTTGGAGGATATTCTGCCTGCCTTCCCTGCGATTTCCTAAGTCTTTCAAAACCTCCAGGAGAAACAGATGGACCACTCCTGGAGACTATTAGAGATAACTATAACCTGTAAAAAAAATAATTTCACCTACAGAATTTCCCATTTGATATCCCTAACCTTTTCCTTTACTTATAAAACTTGCAGAAACCACTATGTTCCATACCTCTCAGAGCAAGCTGTCTCTGAAGAGAAGTTACCTGGGTTTAAATTTATTAAAGACCAAGGCTTAACTGTCTTTTTAAAAGGAAAGAAATAATAGACTAAAAAAAAAATAAAAATAAAGGTCTGTCGAGTCCATATAAGTGTAATGAAATGGATGAATGTCATGCCAAGACAACCCAAGGTGCTGCTGTAGAGCATCAGTCCAGGTATCTATAGCCACAACCATATTTACTCTATTTTCAGCTTGAGTTAATAAGCTTTACAAGCAGACACAACTGGCTCAATTAAAGTCAGCTCAGCTGTCCCTGGCCTGTATCTTCTCTCAGGTCTGATTCCAGGGGGAACTTGTGAGGAGCCAGCTCAGGTGTATGCAGCCACAGGATATGCACGCCTCGGGAGAAGTTGAATTAAGGCTGAGAGTACAGGATTCAGCATGCTGTTTGGGGATATCAGGCAAGCTGGGTTTCAGAGAAAAGACAGCCGTGGAATGGAATATCTTCCAGAGGATGTCAGGTGAGACAAGCATTCTCTAGTCCTTTCATCTGAGTCCCAGACAAGCCATTACAATGAAAAATTGAAGTGAAACCTTTTGATAGATATATAAATTTTGAGGTTAAAAAGGACTATTCTGATTATCTTCTCTGATCTATGAGTAGTAGTGCTGTGGGCTCTCACTACTCCCCCATTAGACTATTTGCCATCCAAGAGTATTTGCCTTGAAAGAGGTAGCGTTTCACCAACAGAATTACTCTGCAGCAAGTGCTCTTAAGTTGGCCGTGTATCCCTCCGAAACTGCACACAAACAAAGTCAACAGATGTTAAATGTATGATCAATAGGCAAAGGCTGTAACTGAGCAGCATTCATCTCTCCTTCAAAAATGACATATTCGTGGAAGGAATCAGTGCCAAAATAAATACAAGCAAAGCAATAGCCTGGAAATACTTTAAACATATTTGAATTCTCAGAAGTATCATTTTTAACTTAAAGTAAACATTGGCATGCAAACCTAACAGTCTGCGTAATCCAGTCTTGAAGTGTAACTTTATTTGTTATGGGGATTTGCTCATGGAAAGGGGGAGGGAGGGAGGGAGGTGGAAAACTAAAAAAAAACACCCCTCCTATTGAAAAAAAAAATAAAAATCCTCTTCTCATGCTACAAAGAGGAACTGGTTGTTTCTGCAATGCTGCAGACATTTCACAAGGTCATGGAAGTGACTGTCTCGAGCTACTTTAGCAATTTGGGAGGAAGGAGGGATTGAATTGTTCTGCACTTGGATGTTCATTTGGCACACCGGGATGGGGAGCCTTTGTTGCTGTTTTAATAGGAGTCAGAGGATAGGACGTGCCAGCTAAATTTCCACCCTCACAAGCTCAGGAGCCAGGGGCTGTGGGATTGCTCTTACCTGAGGAAGGAAGGGCCACAACCCTCCTTCTTTGGGAGTCTCTTGTGTCATGCTGTGGCCCACCAGCTTTTTCTGAAATAGTGTCGGCTTCTGTCGCCTTCAATTAACAGGGAAACAAAAGCCTCTGAGGACTCTAGCCAAGATGTGCTATTAAAAAAAGGGGAGATGTTCTGAGCTCTCGTCCAGCTGTGAGAGAAATGAGGAAAAAAATGTTGATAATATTTTAACATGAGACAGTTGGCAAAATGGTTCTCCCTTGCTGGGGATCAGTTTTATACACTAGGGAAGAAACAGAAATGTTTATGATTTGTCCCATCTAAATACTAGCCAATAACCTTAATTAACTAATAAAGTAGATGAATCTTCTTGGCTTTATATGCATCAAGTCTCCATCTTAACAGAGTTCTCTGACTTTCAGGGCTCAATATTCCTTGACCAGGTTTCTTTTTGAGTAAATATTGTCCTCATTGCAAAAACTAAAACTATTTAATTTAGTATCATGCTCATTGCTATACTGTGATATACAATTTATAATTACTATCTGAAAAACAGACATTGACACTGTCAAAGTCTAGTCATTTTAAAGGAAAAATGAGTTTTGTCTCCCTTCACTTTATATATCTAAAATTGAGATGATTAATTGAAGCTTATAATCTAGATTTTTCTCTGGACAGAAAACTAGGAACAATCTGTGAAGAGATCCATTTAGCCCGAAGGTATTTTAGTTAAATGGGTAATATAAAACACCCTCAAGAAGTATCCAACTCTCCTCAGTGGAAGAAACAGGTCTGCAAGGAGGGCAGACCAGCTTAAACTGTTACCTTGTATTCTGGTTGACCAAGGTTGAGGTGGTAAACATGACCTATTCTATGCACAAGGTCATGTTAGAACAGGTAACTTCATTGCCATTTACCAGTGGGAGAACAACCAGAACTGGTAGCACAGTCTATGACAGACTACATAGCCTATAATAGATCTCTGCTTTCATATACTGCTTCATATAGAATCATAGAGTGGTTAGAGTTGGAAGGGATCTTAAACATAGTCAAGTTCCAACCCCCCTGCCATGGGCAGGGACATCTCCCACGAGAGCAAGGTTACTCAAAGCCCCATGCAGCCTGGCCTTAAACACTTCCAGGGATGGGGCAAACTGAAGGGAATATAGAAAACTGAAGGGAATTTGTCTCCATTTAATAATAAATAATTAAATATTAATTGTAACAAAGAGACAGCCTGGTCAAGTAGTTAATGCTTTTGTATAGATCATATGGAAGATCAATTTTTAAATCTCTGCTTTAATGTCTGTTTAATTATTTATGGAAAGCAGAATTTCTTCAACAGGGAGCTCTGGGAGACACTTGCCTCTGTACTGTCACTGTCACAACCATAGCCAATGAGCTGTGTTTGCAGCTCTTACCTGGATTGTGAAAATATGAGGCTGAGTTCTGGACCTAACAGGAGAAGGACTTGAACTTAGCTACTTTCCCAGAAGCCATTGTACATGTCAAGATGGACATCTACAACTTTCCCCCCAATATTCAAAACAATTATCCTAATGTAGAATAGAGAAGGGAGGAAAAATCAAAGCCAGACTCGAAGGTTATATTCAATAGTTTCTTGGGAGCTCCTGTTTTCAACTGCAGGAGCAAGCAAAGGTTTTCACCTGAGATTCTCAGCACTGCTTTCAAAGAGCAACACATTTTCACAGTGTGAATGCTGCCTCACAAACTGCTGAATGACCAGACTTATCTGCTATGATTAGAAAGAAAATTACAGACATTCTTATTTAAAGAAACGAAATAAAAATCCTCTCCTCTTCTCCTGTCTCTTAAAATAGAAGAAAAAAAAATAAGAGAAATAAAAGAAAAGAGTAGAAAACAAAAACTCAGCATAACTGAAAGCCAACTCACCTCAGGAAAATAATTTGGCATCAGCCTTTATCGACAGCTGCACCTCACTTCAGCACCTGTGTGTATCATTTCAAGTGATGAATGATTGGGGAGGCTGTTTTGTACTAATGAAACACGTTGTGGCAAAGCTTGTATTTATATTTACAGGACGAGTTTGAGTTGAACTTGTCTTATGAGACTCAGAACGTGGTGGTAAATGTGGCATGTATTGGTGGTGCCTGTATTATTAAACTTAGAAGTGCCTCCTGATTCTAAAGTCTGTGGAGATGTATTGGTCACGTCCCAATTTGGTGTGAAAGTAAAGATCATCTCTTACCCAAGTCCTGGTTTTCATTCAAAGGTAACCCAATTTCATTTGAAACAGTACTGCTCACCAGCTGCTCTGTGATCATGATGATCATTCAGCTAAAATCCCATGGAGTTTCACTTTGCACTCAGACTGTAAAAGCCAACAAGAAGAAAATCATGATTTAGCTGTAGGAACTCACAAAACAAAATTAGATTCCTTTGTCCAAAGGGAGACAAAAAGATTATCTATACAACTGAACTTAGTGCAGAGGGAACTGAAAATCTGTAAATTGTGTGAGACACCAAGTTAGCCTAAATACTCAGGCAACCTTGAAGAAAAATTTTTAACACAGTTTTAATAAACTGTCAAGTGTGTTGTCTGTGCGAAGCACAGAAAGAATATATGGTATATAATAACTTGACTTCCAAAAAACTTCTGTAGAAATCAAAACTATTCACAGTGTTTGATGCAAATTAAGAAATAGTTTCAACCAGGATAAAGGTGGGGAGTGGAAAGCGAACTAAAAGAAAAAGTAGCTGAAGTAAATCATCTTACTATTGTATTTCAAAATGTCATTTTCACAAAGAGATTAACTTGCATCAGGGAGGAATCTTTATGAGAGGATCAATAATAAACAAGCCAAACATATCATAAAGTGTTGGGCAAAACACTTGTCCACTAAAACTAGAGAATTGTTTCCCACACAAAAAAAGAAAAGAAATTGTTTTGGATTAATCCAAGCTGAAATGCTTTTTCTGGAGATTTTTGTTTTTCTCATTAAATTGAAGCACTTCTTATTTATACTGCTTTAAGATATTTATTTCCAGAAGCTTACTTCAAATCCCATTGAGATCAGCAAAATACTATCAGGTGACATTAGTGAGCATTCATTTGAAGCCCTGAAGAATAAGCATTCTTTTTTTCTTTTTTTTTTTTCCCTTTTTTTTTTTTTTTCCCTGCACTTTTAAAAACCTTATGAAAGTTCCGTGAAAGAACAATGTTGTCAAAATCAGGGAATATGCTTTGTCTTGTTCTTTTTCTTTATTAACACTGCCTTTTGGAGAGATTATATATGTTAATTGTTTAAAGTGTCTTACAAAAAAGGCAAAACAAACCAAAGCTTTCTTCTTTTCTCCCAGCGGTACTTATTTTTTGATAAATTTGATGTAACATTACCATAATGCTAGAATTACGGATTCTTGGTTGTTGGAAATTGCACCATTCTAATTGATGGACCAATGTCAGTTTACATCTCTTAAAAGTCTTCCCAGTCATTTCTTTCAAATCATATCACACAGAACAAGTTGCAACAAAATGGAGTGATGTCTACTTCATCTAATGTTCACTGATTCCAGGATACAGGAGTACATTTGCTGTGCATCAGTCTTGTTACCCAAATGTTAGCCTAGATATCATGTTAAGATAACGCAGCATTTACAGTGGAAAAAAATGTGATCATCAATTAACAGGTAGTATTTTGACTCTTCTATCTATTGCAACCTGAGATTTCAGGTTGTAAAATATGTACTTGTCATCAGTACAGGATCAGTGCTATTCCTGATAGTTACTGCAGTTTTCTTGATTTCTGACTTTTAAAAATTATCATATATTAGTTATCAAGTACTGTCAAGTAGCTTTAAACATGAAGCAACTAGAGTTCTTGATCAAGGATCTCAGGTTCTTTAAGAGACTGTGTCCACGGTCTATCAGTGAAGTTTTAGTGTTGTGTGTCTTCCATGATAGAGTTTACCTGTGGTAAATTAGCTAATATGTCAGAATTAGTATAGCCACAAAGAAGTGTTAACTAATTTGACCTAGTCGGGCTAACTTAACAGTTAATATCATATTGTTTCTCCATCTTTCTCTTTATAACCCTCAAGCAGCATACGCCTACACACACACAGAGGTATTTTAACTTGAAATAGCGAAGATTGATGAGGAGATTTTTTTTTTTTTTTTTTTTTTTTTAATACGGAAGAAATGGCTTTTTTTTCTGAACTGGAAAGATAAACCCTCTGAAAAATATTTTTTTTAAGCTGATCAAAATTTTATTTTTTCACTTTATATTACACTATATGCTTGCAGTACACATAATGGCAAGAAATTAAAAATGAAAATCCGTTTAAAAACAAAAAAGTCTTTTATTCAGGAATAGTAAAATTCAACTGTTTATACTGTCAGAAATAATATTTATTTTAAAAATTAATTTTTAGTGAAATAGTCTATGAAACATTTTTCAGTTCAAAGAACAGCTTAAGGTTGAGTTACTGTTATCAAATGCAGTTTTATCCATCGACCTTAAATGTATCTCCCTGAAAAATACAGCCTAATCGTACTTTTTTTCATTCTACATTAAACTCATATTTGAAAACTAAAATAGGATATATTTTCATTAATTATAGCAACTATACTATTATTTTTACAAATGGTCTGTCATTTTGTCCATTTTTCAAGGTATTCCGTGTGTTACCCAAATAATTTGTTAGAAGAATGAGATGCATTTGGCTAATCACCACAGGTGTGATATTCCCAATTGAAATGATTGCTTTAAAATTAGTTTGATGCATGCTATTGGTGTCAAGGGGATTATCTATTTGCCTAGATCTAATTATGCTGAAGGGAATCTCAAATGCAATTAGCTGCTTCTCTCTCTTCCATATAGCAAGAGAAAATTAGCTGCTTAATTAATAATGAAAGCTTCTTGATTTTACCAATGGAAATTAAAAATGTGTGTTGATACTTTAAATAATGACAGTATTTGAAATTTGGGTGAAGTTTATTTCCTTGCAGAATGCTGCACTTATTTTTATGAAAAATCTACATGCAATATTTAGATGGGAGATCGTATTGCCTATCATTAGCAGTTCAGTCCAAGCTACTCATCAGATACAGACTTTTGGAGTCAAGGAAGACAGGTTAGGATGCACTATGTTAGTGGCTTCTGTACTCTCTTTACAGGACACACGTGGAATGACATATGAATTAACTATGAATTAAATGCATTTGAAAATATTTGGACATGTTGTTTTCATTAAGTTTGAACTTAACTCATGGCTAATTAAGGTAGTTCTGCAGAGTCAAACCTGAAGGGTGTCTTCCTCATACACTGTACTATCTGAGCACCTTCTAGCCACCCAACCGTACATCAGCAAGGTGCAGGTGATTTCCACTTTATTGCAGGTAAACTGAGAAATTAAAATTTACATGAGCAAAGACATGCCAAACCTGCTCTAAAAAAGGTAGTGAAACCTGATAACACTCATCTTCAGACAGATAAAGAGGGAGTCACTCAGGTGTCCATCTTCCATGACTTTTTGAAGGGATCCAGACAGAAATGCAGGATCGTCTGCATGTGGGACAGAAGCAAAATCCTGGCATTTGTCTCTTGAAGCATCCTCACATAAGCAGGAATTTCTCTGAGCTGCTCTTCGGGAAGAAGTAAAAGGCATTAGTGGCTGGTTACTGTCTCTCAGCTATTATTATCAAGACATATTTTTATCAAACTTAAATTATTCTTCTTTGTGAAGGGTTCAGTGGAGTAGTAGAAATCACAGAACCTCTGCTCAGACCATGTCCTGTTTTCTCGTTACAGGTTCTTAGCATTTAAAAGTCAATGATAGGTGTATACGTTCAAGGACTCAACACGTCACAAGACAGTGCACAACTTGTTTTTAAGAAGTCCATTTTATTTTTTCTAAGGTATGTCCATATGAACAGAACCCCTTTTCTCCTACTGTACTGTTATCTGATAACTCTAAGGTGATTTTTATGCACGTATTGCAAAAGATACAGAAAAAGTAACTGTGAATTATACTATCACTATATTTTACCCACAAGGAGGATATGGGAATGAAAGAGTTTCATTACTCTGAATACAGGTCATGCATTATCCCCAGTCTTTCTGCTCTGGAATGTCCAAGTTTGCGGAGTAAGGAACTCATGCAGGTGCAGCATGCAATATAAGAGGCATAATTTTAATCTTCACAGCATTGGAGTTTGACCAGCCTCTCAAAAGTTCTTTTGATAATGTCCAGGGTTTAGCAAATTCATACAGATTTAGCATATTTTTCTGACTTAAGTTATTTCTCTCTCACTGTTGCCAGGAATGAATTATATAAAACAAGCACATATTATTTTGTCACACAATTACCAGGTCTTTTAATGAAACCAATGCTATGTAAAAGCAATAGAAGAACCAAAAAGCCATCTTGATGCATGTATCTGGTATATATTATATGCATATTACTCTTTTACAATTCTTCTGCTTCATCTTCTTCATCCTCACTCCAATTGCTTTAGTATAAATTTTCAATATGTTTCACTCTGCATTCCCTTAGGAATCTTCCTCTGTGACATCTTATTTATTCCTCTCTTAATAGTCTAATTATAACCAACTTAAATATGTATATCCAGTCCTTTAATGGTTCATCAAATTTTGCAGAAGATGAAATAAAATTGTTTACTGTTATTACAATACCATTATTTTACTGTTTATTGTGAGGATCTTTGCTATGCCCCATAAAATATTCATCTATTAGCATTTTATTTTATAATCATGTCTTCTGTTGCTATTTAAGGTTGCTTTCTTACCCATGAGGCTACAAATAAGTACAAGTCAAGATGGTTAAACCAGACGATGTTCTTTGGGACACTGTAGTTGGTTAAAGAAAACTTTTTAAATATCCTCCATACCCTGGAGGTAGAATTTGTCAAGATGCTCACATAATTAAAATTTTCTATGGCTGTTAAGAACCAAGAGAATACTAGTTCTTCCCTCCAAATGGAATCTCGCTGCCAGATTTGTATGACATTTCATGATCCAAGCTTAATTTGTTATACATTGTTCCCAGAAGGTGAGATGAGATTACATGGAGCCATACATTAGTTAGAAGATTTATTTTACACTTACCCACTCAAAGTTCCTTTCTAGTTATTCAAACAGAATAGAGCGATCTTGATTAGTTAATCTCTCTACATCAGCGCTTTTTCCACAGAGCACTTCACAGAAATGTTTTAAAATTTCACCACAATTAAAAAAGCAATTAAAAAGGATTATCAAAATCAAAGTTGATCTTTAATTACTGCCTATATCTAGATCTTTATTCCATGATATACCAGATAAAATACTCTTAAAAATGCTTTGTTAATAGCTTTTTATTACTGAGAACATAAGAAATTGCAGTCTTTTGAGTCACATCCCTTTTTAGATCAACTTCATTTTCAGGTTGTCATCTAAAACTTTATTTCCATCAATCTTGCCTTGCTATAGCTGAGTAAGCCATTCTTTTTCTCTTCTGCCCACCCTAAAAATTGGCCACCTTGCAATGACTTGGGTAGCGTGGTCAAAGTACAGCTGTAATTTCTCCAGTGAAAAATTATTCTCTATCTATCTTACTGAGCAAATCTCTGGCATCTGTGCAGTCAGGTGTGTCTATGTGAATGCCTGCAATCAAGTTTTGGTCATTTGGATGCCTAAAAATAGTGCAGGGCCATCACTGCTCTTTTTCCTCAGACCAGTACTAGCGTAATGTTGTATTAAATGTCTTCACTGTTTTAGTCCTTACTGGAAATAGCTGCTGTTGAGCAGAAGCAATTGCAGAATAGCAGAAACTTCTCCAAGGATGATTTTAGCTGTAGCATTTGGTTGATGGGACTAGAAGAAAAAATGCTAGTACTGAGGACTGTTCTTTGAACATATTCACACTTAAGATTGTGTCAACAGTAAAAAAAGACAATAATAAAAAAATCATCAACTTTTCACTGACTTTCCTTCTTTTTAGAGTAATGGTGCAGGATTCATAGAGCATGTGCCTTTTAATCCATGTTGCCTAGGCCATAGAAAGCTTTTTTTTAAATCCATATCTCACTGGTAAAAATATCCAGTATCTACATTAGAGGTTATGTCTTTGGCCTTGACAGTGAGATTGCATCATGGCAGAAAAATTCATAAACATGTCCATTTTGTACTTAAAGCACAAATGTCTGCCTGGCTGCAAGTGGTGTCAAAGTCCTATCCTTTGAGGTATTTGGTTGTCCTAAAAAAACCTTCAAAAACCCTTATGAGAGGCTCACATCAATGATAGGAAAAAAAGGTCCTATTCCTTCTTTCTAAAAATCCTCAGTGGTCTGAACTTACAGAGCCCTCACAGAATTTAATGCTGTCCTTGAAGTTGAATATTCATGTAGAAAAATGCATTGTATCCTATATTTCACTGTTCATATTTTGATCATGAGCAGTGACAGGGAAAAGCAGTGTCTAGAATGAAAGACAATCTTAATTTTTTTTCAGTTTTAAAACTGTCCTGCTGAACTTACAGGAGACATTTAGGCACAGGAAAAATAATGAATATATTTTACTTATTAGGTTTTCATTCATTGAATCAGTTTTAGAACAGAAGTGTAAATTGACAACAGATTTTCCATCAGATTAACTAGACCTCCCCAGTTAAGCAGAATTCAGATGAAAAGAATCTAGATCTTACTATTTTAAGAAGTTTCTGATGACTGACATTATTGCAGAACTGGTCACATATGAGAATGGGGTAGAAAAGAGAAGAAAACTAATTATTTTATTATTTATAATTTAGTAGAGATTAGAGGTCCCAAATAATATACAGTATATGATTCTGAGCATAGAAAAGAGAAAATTTTGACCTGCATAGTGCTAAACTCACCTATAAGGTCACCATGGTTCTCAACCTGCCCTTTGCACAATCTGTGATTAATATTTATCTAGTCTTTTATTAAAACTACCACTGGTGAGGATTCCCACTGCCATTCTCCAGTATTTACTTATCCTTACATAGAGGAAGTTCCTCCTCCCCAATATTTATTCTAAGTCTTCTTTGCTAAAATTTAACTCTGTTACCTCTGATTACAGTAGACATGAAGAACAAGCTATTTTCTTCCTTGTTATTGTTTTGTTGTTGTTGTTGTTTTTTGTTTTTTTTTAATGTGGATCATATTATTTTCAGAATTTGTTTTTTGGAATGAACTGTAAAAACAGTAGTTCTTTCAATATTTTCACAAAACTTAGAATTCTCTTATTATTCCTTTTTTAAACAGAGGTGATCCTCCTCATCTTGTTGATCCTCCCCTTCTTGTTGATTCTCCATATTTTCTGTATTGAGGAGTTTCTTAATTCTGGAGCTTGCTCCATCCAGTTCCAGAAGGAGCTTACTTCACCAGGTCCAGGCAATTTGAAATGTTCCATTTACTCTCTAACTTGTTTTTCCTTCCCTGTTCTCTGTTAGTGGTATTAATCACACTGGCTGCTTCATTTCCATTCGTCATTTTAGTTTAGATGTGAAAAATGCTCTGGTGTTCGCAGCACCATCTGTCTGTTTGTGTCATCTACTGAATGGCAGGTAAAATTTCTTTAGTCTTTTAGTGAGAATATAGAAGGTTGCCTTCTACTTATTCTTTACATCCCTGCAAGCAGTACCTCAGTTACTTACCTTTTCTAATTTTACCCTTATACAGCCTGTCATGCATTCCTTTGCATTAGACCAGATTTGTCCTTTAATGCTCTTTGTTTAAAAAGCCACCAACCTTCCTCCTAACCTCCCACTTTCCATTAGATTATACCTTTTTAAAAATAAATACAGTGAAAAACTTTGAGGCATAATTTTTGAATCATTAGACCTCATGTTATATTGCTGAAGATTTCGTGATGTAGAACTACTTTCAGTTATTCTTTTTTATGGAAGAAGTGAAGACGTGATGTGTATTCTAGCAAGCTTGGCACCTTTGAGTTGTATCTACCTTGTGATATCAACGTGTAAATTGGCAATGGACACCTAAGTGGAGTGGAATTCAGGTCCACAGTTAGAGCTCCTATATTTAGAGTTGTAAGTTATTTGTCATAACTTCAGCACTGAAAAGACACCCGGTTTCAAATCAGTTCCCATATGTTGACGTATAGTGCCATTTGAAACGCCTTAATTTATCCCACCAGGTCCACTGTGATTGCTCTAAAGAGGTATCAATCCACCATAGGTCTTGTATTATATCTGCCATCTGCATATTGATGTCTTGAATCCAGAACATCTCTAGGGACACTGGATAATTTTGTATACAGAACTTAATCAAATTTTCTTATGTCTGAGCCTGTAGTTAAGCTCTTGCTATAGAAACACTACTGATCCTCTATATCCAGTATATTTACTAATATATATACACGCATTCTCCGTGTCTATTCACTAATATATATACACACATACATTCTCTTTGGCAAGCGTGAGCAAAACTGGTTAGAGATTTCAAAGTTTATTGGAAGGGAGAGACAGATACAAGCATACCCCGTAGGAGTTTATTTCCTGTACAAATAAACCTTAAACATCAATGAAAATGTTCTTATCCTGATTTCTAATATAACAGTGTTTGTACACAAAGTCTTATAAATCTGACATATAAAAGGATCTTGTTTGCAATTTTTAATCAAAATTCTACAAATATATGGGTGTACCTAGATAGATGTGGCTCCAGCCTCAGGGGAACCTGCACATCATTGCTGGATTTGCACAGCTCCTCTAAGTATTTTAGCAATGAAGGACCCAACATCTCATCTAGATTCCCTGGTAAACCTTTGTTAGGTGCATTAAAGACAATTTCTTAAAGTTAGACTTTGAAATGTATTCTCTTGTCAAATTTACTAAGCATTCAACCAAAAAAATGTGAGAGAAACCTCAGTTGCTCCTGATGAGAGTCTATGAGTAATTCAAACCACTAGAATGCTAAATAGAGGAATTTTATTCTGGCCTCAGGGATGAAAGTTCATGTAATCTGTGATGGGGTAGTAGGGAGCAAAATGAAGCTTTCAAATGTGGAAAAAGTAGTTGTGGCTCATGGTTTGGAATGAATTCTGTTTGACATTTAGAATGAGTTAAATATTTGCTTATGTATTAAAAAAGTACAACACACCTTCCACAAAATCACAGCACTTATTCCTTAGATATTAAAAAAACTTTTGGACTTCATGAATTTTAAAACAAGCTCTCTAAAAAGGTTTCATCTATTGTTAGGTCTACTTTTATGCCAAGTGATCTCAGTCATAAAATAATACAATTTTGAAATATGCTGTTAAGTTTCACTAGGATCAGGCATGGACAGTTGTAGAGGTTTGGTTTTAATATTTCAGGACAGGTTATTATCCCATTTTTTTTTTCCATTGTAAAAGTTTGGTCTTCAGCAGAAATTGAGAAAATTGACTATTCCAAACAATTCTGGGGAGAATTTTTGCAATGGCTTGGAGCCCTCATGGTGCTTGGTGGAATTGATGCTTAGAAAAAGGGATGCAGTCATTTTCTCACAGTTCATCTTCTCACTGTCTGACAGGATGGTTGGCCTCCACATCATCTGAGTTAACAGTGGCTTCACTCCTATAAGGAATAAAAACAAGACCATCACTTTGGAAGAAGCCTGTCTACAGACTTAGCAGTATGTCTAGTGTGTAACAAAAATTCATGACTGAGTTAATGGAGCCTGATTCTTGAGTTAATGTCTTCATAGTTGTACTTTTTCCTAAAACCACAAATCCGGATTTCCGCTTTTGCCATACTTTATTTTCTGAATGTGAGACTTCAATATATTTTATTCCAATAATAATATATTGATTTTCTAAGAGGATTTACTTATGGTACCCTGTAGTTAACTTTTTCTGAATAGTAAACGAAGGATTTTGTGTAAACTGAAAAAATATTAAAGACGAGAACATACAGATAGGTATAAACACCACCAGTGTGCAAAACCTTCTTTTTTCGATTAAAGATTATCAATGTCTGCTAACCTCAGATTGTCAGTAAATTCCGATTTCTTAAAACACACCTAGATTATTTCCCTCTTATGTGGATAATAGCGAAGGTGAGGCTCAGTTCTTTAAGTTTCAGCAATCTAAAAACTATATATCTGTTCTTGACTCACATGCCTCAGTGTCAAGTGTCGTCTGAGGTGCACTTGGTACCCAGTATCTATGTGGCCTTCAGTTATCTCCCCAAAAGAGGCATCTCTTACAGGCTCTGTATCCCATCTACCAGCACCATGTGAGTACCTCAGACTTAGGGGAGGGCTTTCAGATGGTACTGGACACTTACTTTGAGCAACCTGAATGTGGATTTTGTTTTCAAAATCTTCTAAAAATTTTGAACCAAGATTGTGAAGTTGTGAGTTGTTTTATCTAATTCGAATATCTTAATCTACATGCCCAGACCCCCTAAATTTTAGATGTCTGCACATAGGAGCATGAATGTGAGATGAGTGTCTAAAGTCAGCAAAGAGTCATACAAATGCCAGGGAAAAGAGCAGAAACAAGGTCAGTGTACAATGATAAGAGCAATTGTATAATGAAACTTTTCTAAAGTTATTCAGTGTAGAAAAGACAAGGAGAGCAATTTTTCTCAAATCCCCTCCCTGCCATTTGAGACATTGGAGGGAGCCCTGAATCATTACTTTATACTACATCCTAATGCACAGAAGATCAAAAGCTCAACTTTTGCCCTGCAGCCCTTGGAGTTTGTGGGACCCTGAACCCAACTTGTTTGGACTAGTGCAAATTGATATAGCCAAATCAATAAATCCCTTGTTGGCCTCTTTAACTCCATCTGAACTCATTCAGGTCCCAACCATGCTGAGCCCCTACCAAGACAGTGCAAACCTCAGGGCCAGGTGAGACTTTTGTGATGTGACAGCTGAGCAAGGACCTTGTCAAAGAGCTTTAGTAAAGTTGTTCTCCTCTCCAGCTAAAGGCAGTGTTTTCAGATTCTTTCACATGTGAATTTTATGCTGCAGTAAGACATGAAATCCTAATGTTCTCAAAAATCTTTCCTTTTTAATATCTGGATTCTTTCCTAATTATTTTCAGATTAATTTCCAGCTAATACATAAGGATGAAATTTGGCGCATGACCTATAACCCTAAGCATGTTGTAATTCTGTTACCAATCTCCTGATTTCATGGGGGGCTTAACAAGCACCATATGTGAAGCACTGTGTTCCTCTGCATTAGTACACACGGTCTTACAATCCAGAGAATCTGTCTGCTACTATCCTGCTTTGCCACACTGCCACCAGCTGAACAATGCCAATATCAAGGTCTACTGAAATGTTTTTTTCTCCATGTCTATGTCCTCAAGGCTGCAAAGGACCCTGAGGTACCACACAGCCATGCGTGAACCAGTTCAGAACATGCTTAAACTGAGCTGTGTTGGGCAACAGGGTGGAAGGAGCAGCAGAGGGCTTAAGCTCCATGGCTTAGGGTCCTGCTGACTGCCACCTTTCAACCAAGGCTCTGAATTCACAAGCTTTTTATGTTAGTCTTCATCATCTTTGATCCGCCACCATGTTTTCTTTCTCTTACTGACTTAGGACTACCGCCTCTTGGATGCTGTATGGCCACATAGTGAAGCTGATTACGTTTAAAACTGATTGGGTTTGAAGTGAAAACCTGAAATGCAGGGGTTTTATGCTGGAGGCATCTCTAGGCCCACTTCACATTTACACACCAGTGCTGGGGCTGCCCTGTTTGCTGCTAGTTGGTGCCTTTCCTCAGGTGATGCACAAGGTAAATGCCATTTTCCCTTAACCTTTGTGATCCCTATAGTCATTTTGTTCAACTCAGACACAACTAACTGGTGGTGTAAGAGCAACAACACTGCTTTGAACTGGGTTAAAATGGCTCACGCTGGAATGGACTGCAGACAGTCCTCAGGTAATTTGGAGGCAAGAGCCTCTCAGCTCTTCACTACTGACTCTGCCTGAAGAGAGAAATTATTAACAGCAGATATGAAGAGGTCAGCATGTGATATCATACCAAAGGGAAGAAAATATTTGGCTTGATAGCAGTTGAGTCAGAAAAGATACCATCATTCAGAACTGAACTGTCTACTGATCCAGGTGCCTGCCTGAACACACACACTTGGTCCCAAGCCATGTCCATGGAGGTATTTCTACGAGCATCAGGCTTTTTGGATCACATCTGATGGGTATGACATGTTTCTTGCTGCTGGAAGGAAGTTTGGCTAGTAAAATCACAGACAGCTCCCACACTGAACATTAAAGGTTTCCCCAATAATTTCTGCTCTCTCCTGTACCAGCTCCCTCCTTCAGGAAAGACTCCATTTTCTGTGCTTGCTTCAGAGAAGAACTTGTCCTCCCTCTCTTCCTGCCTGACTTGCCATATTCTGTCTTTCCCATGAAACTGACATCAACCCATGAAACTTTACCATCCTCACTATACCTCTAATGCTTTCTTAAACCCATATATTCAACATCTCTCAGAAAACACCATGGATCTAGAGTACTGTCTGCAAATGAGCTTCAAATCTAAAGGTCTGCAGGCCTGTGGGGGAGAAAACCCATTATATTTGATAGCTCTCTGCAAATGTGGGCAATTACAGATAGAAAAATCCTCCTTAGCACCACTGAAACTCTCTCTGATCAGCTGCATTCATGGTTTCAACCTATAGACTGTAGGACTGAAAAGGCTTCACTAATGATTTCTACATTGGACCAAATGATATCCCTGACAATAATGTAATCCCGAGAACCCTCGCTCACTTCCATTTGTCACCTTTGGGGCCACAGACTGGCAGAGATCAGCCAACATGCTCCTCCAGACCTGCACTTATGTTTCAACAATAAAAGCCCAAACGCAGAAGGTTTTTTCTCCCTCTCCTCCCTCCCAAATGCTACTGATCGTCCTATTACCATGGCAACCAACTCCTGCTGGCATGATCAAGAAAAAAACTGATTTGGGATTTTAATTAATTGCTTGGAAATGGAAATGTAACAGTGACTGGCAGTTCAACTAAGCACGTTTGCAAAGTGAATAAAAATAGAGTTTCTGAAATACTTGAAATTGTTTCACTGGATATAACCCACATTTTTTACGAGACACCTTAATTTATTCTGCTTCATAAAATAAATCTGCCAAACGTACTAAGCCATTTTGTCAACACAAATCATTTTGGCAAATACTTTAATCCTTCTTCTTAACAAAATGTATTGTATTAAAAAAAAAAAATCTAACTCATCAGTATAAACCCATAGGTTTCATCTGAATGTATGCCTTTTTCAACAGTAGGTCATATTTATAAAAGGCTTTCATCTTGTCTTCACAACAGAGGATGTGCTTCTTTGGGTGCACGTGATCTCTCATTAACATTTATGGCAGCTACACCCCCATATTCAGCAGAGAACAGAATAGAAATGGCTTTCCGTCTATTGACCTCCAGTTTCCCTGTTTTCAAAGAAAATAAAGTGGTCATTTGTGACATATGCCACCACCCTCTTCTGGGCGCCACCAGCACTGTTGAGGTCCAGTGTTGCTGAGCCAAGAAACGGCTCCATTTCTCTCTTGGTCTTTAGGAACAAGAGGATGGGGAAGTTGTTGGAGGTCTTCTAGTTTCACATTATTCATTTTGTACCAATGGATACCTATGCTGCTTTTTGTATAAGGGGAGGCTTTGAAGAATTTCAGAAGCCCTGCATCACACCTGAAATTAGAAGTAAACTTCATCAGCCACATCAAGCCCTTCAAGGAGCTCCCACTCTGGCCTGGCGGGAAAGCTACATAGCATAAACTTTACTGCACTATAAACATGGCGCGGACACTTCCCAGTGACATCATGGTAGTGCAGTGCCACACAGAGACAAAAAAATCCCTGGCATTGCTCAAGGACCTCCTTATTCACAAGCAAGGGTCAGGTTGCCTGGGTGGAATCAGAAGCCTTCACCACCACCATCTGCCTTACTTTCTTCTTTTGAGATTCTGGCTTTCCACCTGTTCTTGTTCTTTACAGGTCAATGTTAATCAATTGTAAGAGTAAACAACTCTGTATTAATTTGCTTGTTTTCATATATTTTCTAATTTTCCTCCACACAGCTCCCACTGCCAGCTGAACAATTCATATCACAGGATCATATATTGCTGACCCAGAAGATGCTAAACTTCTTGGTTTTATCACATTTGAGAGGTGAGGCTGTTCTCACCAGCATTCACACATTTGCAGTGTTGCTCTCCCATGAACATTATTCACTCAGCTACCAAATGGTACTCCAATTCATGGTAGACATGTTCAGTGAGCAGAGAGTCTTACTGGATGATCTGAATTGAGGTTAATGAACTATCTTTGAAAGATTACACATCACAGGGCTGGACGAGGCACTGGACAGGTCACCCTGTTTTCACTCTTGGACAGTATTTGTTCACCATACTCCACTGCTTTTCTTTTCTCCTGTGACGTCTTTAAAATATGGGATATAATTTCTATTACTGTAACATATTTTAGGAGCTAAATATCATTAAGCCAGTAGAAATTGTGACGCAACATGAAAACACAAGAAATCTTTTGGGTATCTATCTCTTCGACTCTCTATCATCTATTGGTATTTCTAAGGCAACTATCTCTGTGTTATCTAAGCGCTGTAATATAATACAATCACTTGCAACTTGTATCTAAGTGCAGTGGGTTTTACTTATTAATAACATAGCACTTATCTTCAAAGTGCTCCACAAACTAATTAACTCTCACAGCACCTTCTCCCTGTCAGGCAGGTGAGAGAACTATTATTCCCACTATACATATCATTATTATTATTACTTGAAGAAACAAGGTTAAGTTACTCATCCTATCTCCCGAAAGAGACAGAGAGTGTTTGAAAGAGCACCTGAGCTCAGATATTAAGGAGCAGGGTTTCCTGACCCGTTTTGAGACCACTTCATCGTGTCTCATGCCTGGGCAACATCACCAATAACCATCATAGTTACATGGTTCATTAAATGTGGGCGCGGCAAAGCATGACAGGATTCTTTGTCTGAAATCGACTACTCTTTGTTGTGTGTTTTTTTTTAAAGGACCCTAATCAGCCAGCCTGCCCCATGCTGTTTGCATGAGTCATCCAGGCTTGTGAAACGACTTACTGACTTGGCTGCTTCAATTTCACGTGCTTCATTATCTTGGCATTATTTGTCATCCAAGCAATTGCTGCACTCAAGTTTCTGCATCTTCAAGGCAAGGAAGGCACACAGGAAGGGTATTTAAACACCACAGAAAAGAAAGAAATAACAGTGCTAATTTGTTAAACCATTCTGATTCCTTGATAGTGCAAAAGAATTTCTGCCTCATCAGACTACTTACAACTCTATCTCCCAAGCTTATCTGAAGGTATTGGCACCCGATGCTATGTGAACATGCATTTATGAACTAATTCCACTCCTCCCAGCTTCGGTGGCTAGTTTGGATTTAGGACCATGCCCACGGATCTTGCGTAACTATTGGCAACAGCTAATGACATTCATCATATGAGATGGGTAGAGGAGGTAAACAAAGATAAAGGCAAAACAGTTGCCCAAGTGAAGGAGGTCTTATATTAATTAGCCCCATACCACAAAGTAACCTTATCAAGCTGTAGGATGGCCTATAAGCTACTTAAGCTCCCGCTTGTTGTGTAATGATGATACAGTGGGCAGAAATTCACCAGCTGCCTCCTTGTAGGAGAGTGCCTTCTCCGGGGCACCTGCCAACAAAAACATTATGCAGCAGGATTAAAATGCGTTTTAATTATTTGCCGAAGGTCAACTTGACAATGTAACCATTAAGCATACACACACACACACAGACATACATAACTTTATTCCTATAGAATTAAAAACATGAGAAATTGGATATTGGCACACCTGTATTCTATAAGGATGAGGGGTGAACTTCAAAAGGTTGGTTCGAGTTTCAGGAAAACACTCCAAGCCTTTGAGGTAAAATTCATCTGCCCTAACTTGGACGTCTTGAAACTAAACAACTTAGTCTGAGCCCGTCACCCCAAGCTCCCTTTGTGTAGAGAAATGGGCATCTCCAGAGAGTGATTCATCTTATCCCATCATAAGTATCTGAGATAGGTTGGATGACTCACTCCCTGGAGGTGCCCACTTGTCTCTGTTGACTCAGATTCAGACCTTTAACTTTTTGATACATGACATTAGGTGAGATGAATCCCACCCTTGTATCCCCTCCCTAGAATTTATTCAAGCCCTTTCACAGTCAATTGGTGATGACAGGGAAAATGTAGAACAGGGTCAATGAGTATTTAGGTGGTTTTGCTACTTTTCTTTTTAGGTAGGGCAGAGTTTCAGAAGTAAAATGCTACAAGAATAGGAAGGAAAAAATACCTTCTTCCTCATAGGATTTAGGCAGAGATTGTGTCATTCTATAATTTAATAAAAGAGGGACTTTCTGACAGGACATTCTTCTTTCACTATTTCTCTACTGAGCCACAATATAGAGACCTATGTTTTAGCAGGTGAGCAATGTCTTTGACTACAGGAACATCACAAGGCCAGTGAAAGCTAAGTACATACATAAATGTTTTTGGGATCAGGCACATATAAATTAATTAGAATTATGTATTTAAATACCACTGTGGATCTTGGCCTTTGTTCATAAGTTTCCTCAGCTGAGGCTTGGGTCTGTAACCTTCACAGAACATGATACCAGACTTACATTTTCTATCCGGAAGGGTGATGTTGAGGATGGAGGGGAGAGAGAAGCAAGGCAGGTTTACAGTTTTGGCTGGACAGTGTGATCATGATTTTATTGGCAAGATTTTTAGATTGTTCTTGAGATATTGTTATTTATGAAAGATTACTGGAGACTATTTATTTCAGGAAAAAAAAAAAAGAAAAAAAACAACCAAAACAAAACAGTGGTAAGTATTTTCCAGGGGAAGTCTGAGCTTTGAAAGGAGATGAGGGTACTTTTTGCATTTCTATGCATTTATTTGCATAAATACACAGAAACTAGAGGGGGGAATGATGACTTTCAGCCTATTTCTACTCAAGCTGCTCAAATCACTTGTGAATCTGCTTTAAACGTTAACAGAATAGAATCAGCTTTGTGTAGACTTTTCATGTAAAGACTATCCTGTTCTATGTTTGCACAGAACATAAAACAAAAAAAAAATAAATATATAAACAAGAGCACAGTCACAAAAAAAAAAAAAAGTTTTCTCTGTCCAATTCAATGGGAAGAAGAGAATCCATAATAACCTACTTGCCTTCATCTCATAGCAAACCCTTTCAGAATTTCAGAAGAACTAGGTCCTGCAATGGGTCCCTCACTAGCATTTTCTTATATCTCACTTTTAAAATGAGAACTACAAGGTCAGAAGAAAGCAAAAACATAAAAGTAACCAATTCTTGTTAATGTAGCCTGGAACAGTGGGTGGGCCGTCTCTCAGGTGAGAAAAGGCAAGCTGCAAAGCAAATACCTGAGGTGACTTCTGCTTGTTTGAGTCTATTACCCTTAGGGCTGTGTTCTTTTGGCTAGGGATATCTGTTGATCTTACCTCTTAACAGTAATTATGCCAGACAGCTTTTTGGCTTTCAGTACTGCTCCATAGGTAACATAAATCATACAAATTATTACCACAATACTAAACTATAATTACCCACAGACCCTGACATGCCAAAAGGTGTATTAATTTGATAATATAATAAATACTTTATTGCATAAAACTATAATTATTACTTCAAAATTGACACTTGTACCAGATTGATTTTTTTTCCAGCAGGCAACTCAATTGTACATTGACCAATACGAGAAATGCTATTTAAATTCAATGAATGACATTAAACTGTAATTTGGTAGCATGTGGAAGGCCTTTCTTAAAGGAAAATGCCACTAGAGTTAGTTTCCGTTCTGGAGATTATAATTCCACAAAGCAATAAATTACTCAGTAGTTCAAGAGAATAAATATATCTGACAAATAGGCCAGGAAATGGGAACAATATCAACAAAATATCTGAAATACTACCAATAGGGAAGATAATTCACAGCTCAACATAAAAAAAAAAAAGCAACCCACCCTTATTTGTGTTACTTCAAATGCTGTTGGAAAAAATAAGCGACGAGTATTATAGGAGGAAATTCTACTTTTTTTTTTT
>VXBW01003496.1:396183-444474 GCA_013400375.1 Thinocorus orbignyianus | reverse complement strand
TTTTTTTTTTTTTTTTCCATGAAAGGACTGACAAGCCATACCTGTGGGAAAGACTGAGGTCCCAGTTCTGCAAGGGCATGGGTGTGGAGAAACCCTGGCAGAGCTCCCGGGTTGGTTTTGTTTAGTGACTGCCTAACGCAAAATACATAAACAAGCCTGGGAACAGAGGAGGTAATCCTGACCTGCTCCTTCTCAGCAGCTAGGCAGCCTAACTGCTATAGGATCAAGCCAGGCTCCTGTTTCCCATTTTCTTTACATTTTTCTTCTTCCCCATTTTCAATACAAAACCTGTGGGAAGCAAGTCTTATATGTACAAAACTTCTTAAACTCAGGGAAGAAATGAGCTCACTTCTCCCTCCTTCTGATGGACCACTTTAACTGCTGGTTACTGTGCAGAAATCAGACATATACATCTCCATTGTGCTATACTGAACTATATGTACCGAGTGGTTTTGTGACAGATTCTGTTATAGCTTGTTATAGTCATTAGTATTTTTAAAATTGTAGGTAATGATGGAAATCTTCATATGTATTTCTTTCTAGTTTTTCTTTAACAAACTGAATGCCAGTGATTTTTCATGTTCAATCACATTTTTTTCCTCCCATTTGTATTTTGGCTCGCAAAAGGAGGGAAAAAAGTATCAAAGGAAAAGGGAATATACTTTTTTTTTTTAAAGTTTTCATTCCTGGGTGGTATTGCTATCATTTAACTTCATGTATTTACACTTACATGTTTGAGTATGAACCAGTTGCCATAGGCATACTCTGTAGTCAAAGGGCAGCTATAGGCACCTTTGGAAAAGGTAGCAGCTAAATCAAAAGATCTTCTCTCTGCAGGTGTTCCCACTAGGAAAAAAGGGAGTCTACAGTGATTAGCTCAGATCAGAGCAAATGAGTCGCATCCAGTGCCTCTGTTTTTTTCCATTAGCAAAGTAGAAATGAAGGGAGGGGGAGAATTTCTCAGAAGGTAGAAATTAAGAACAGGGGATAAAGGAAGGTTGGAGTGGGGGGATATTAAAATATTAACATTAGAAAGCTGAAATTTTCTGTTTCTCTTTTTCAATAAAAAATAAAGAATGTAAATGTGTTTGTTCAAAAAGCTTAAAAGCTGCCCATTAAGCATACTGCCATTTGTTAAAAAAAACACTATAAAAATTGTATAGGAGGAAGGATAGTTCTGTATCTAAAACATTTGCAGAAAACTTCATTTCAATGCCCTTCTCCCGTACAAACTTCTACTGAGAAGGTATCTATTCTCTATTTACATGCCTGCAAGATAAGTATATTGTCAAGTCTTTACGATGTTGGGAAGATACATATTCTGAAGTTTCCTCATTATGAGACTTGAGACCACTGAAAATAGTGAAAATGTCCTGATTCTGGTCTATGTTAAGTATTTATTCAACTTCTGTGTGAACAGTTTTAATAAAGTAACTTCCTGGGTCCTCTTTAAGGGTCAGTGAGAAAGTCTGTTGTGTAGCTTTTTCGTTAGCTTTAGTAGTTGCTCTACCACTGATCAAATTGAAGGAGGCAAATAGGTTAATGGCAAGCACTCGCCGTCTGACCTCCTATGTGTATTATATAAGGCTGTATTGACATGGGTCTCCTCAGTCACCTATTAGAAATGTATTAACAGCTTTGGCAGAGCTTCTGGTGACTTTCATTCTGGTGAGACAAAGAGGTAACCACTTCTCCTGGAAAATAAGCAGGAAGATGAGCTTTCCACAAAAGCGTTGTTATTTTCAGTGAAATATGAACTAAAAAATCACTTTGTTGTTGCTCAGATCTGGGCAGAATTATTTGTCAAAAAGTGAAAAAAAAAAAGTGAGAAAGAAAAGAAAGACATCCAAAGTAAGTGAGAATTTTGTGCATTAGATGTGAAATAGGCTGTTCAAATACCTTAGATAACTTGGGAAAGAATTAGAACCTAAACCTAGAGGTATGAAGATTGCCTTAGTTAACTTCTTAGGGAAGAGCTACTGCACACTGTCCAAGGGGAGCCTAGAGGTGAATTTCTTTCTAATTATTTTCCAAATATTAGGGTTGAATTGAATGTGCCTTTTTAACTTAATTTTTTATTCCTTCTTCTCAGAGATCTCAGCAAATTGTTGGTTTGAATGTGCATGTTGACAGTAAATATGATAAGTTACAGAAAGCCTTAACCTATTTATCTATCTGTCTTAGGTTTTTCCTATGTAAATGATTGCAGCTATCATTTTGATCTATCATGTTGTTTGATGGAAATAACAGCTGACATACGCAGTTGGAATTTCCTTTTCTTTTTACAGTACTTTGGGAGAAGGAGGGAAGAAAATAAAAAGGTAGTTGTGATTACTTAAATCTTTCCTTTTAATAATGTAGTAGACAGTCAGCGATGATGATGTGATTCATTACTTGCCTATAACGTTAATTATACATTATTAGCTGTTTCGCTGTATGATAGCTGGCAATTGGTGATATGATTCATAAGGTGCTATTGTTAAGCAAATCTACAAATCTGTTTGATTCAGGTTAAAAGAAAGGGCGATAGGTCATAAGAAGAAAAAAAAAAAAAAAAAGAGGGAGAATAAAACCGACATAATTTGCGGTTCTATTTTTATATGAACAACAAGGTTTACAGTGAAGAGCTGTTGGATACAGTTTCGGTGAGCAAGGATTTTGCAGAGAGATTAGATCAGTTACAAATTGCTAAATCTGATGACTTAGATAAAAATTTAACCAGAGGCTTTGAAAGAGGTAGAACATGTTTCTGTGGAGAAGTGATTGCCCCGTACTTCCGAGACAGAGCTAATCACAGAAGGCCGCACTGACTGTACCCACAGTAAAAACTGAACAGGGAAGAAATCATTCCTTTGAGAGAGGAGATCACTTTCTCGTGTAGCAGACTGAAAATTTCTCTTCACTCTGCAAACGCACCCTGTAATTTGGGGAACTTCCAGAAGCCAGTCCCATAAAGGAACTATAATGTGCTCCCTTCCAGTGTAGCTCTATCAGATCTCTGTTACCAGCTGAATAAATTGAATGAAACAATTATTTCCTCCTCCACAGTCTTTGTAAGATTCCAAAACCCTTTTCCCATTTCCACAAAAAAAACACCAACCTTAACCAACCACTTAAAAAACCCAAAGACAACAGATTTTGCCCAGAGATAGCAAATACTCGCAAGGTTAAACATTCATTCCAGACTGGTTCATATCTGCACTTTATCTGAGCTAGGAAGGGGAATTGAACCTTCCTCTTCCTTGCTCCAGCAAGCAGCGACTCATTCAGAGTGGACCTCATTTTCTCGCTCATTTAAGTCAAATGTGAGTTACAGATCTGAACTTCTGTTTCCCAATAAAGGTACTTCCCACACACTTCACAAATTGATTACATTTTTAAGAGTAAGTACTACCTGAGTAGAAACTGGAAACTTTTTATTTAAAAAACAAAACAAAAAAAACCCAAACCCAACTATACAATCAAAGTTGTCAAACAATTAAAACAAATAGTTCTTCTTTACTAATTTTAATATAACTTTAACTCCTAGGGAAAGGAGTTAAGATTGAAGTCATATTACCTTGTTCTCAGAGGGTTTTCTGTCTTCTCATCTCCCAGATAATGCTCCAAAGGAATAATATAAATGCCACCTACCACACATTCTCTTATCCATTCTCTCAGCTCTTCTGTGCAGTGACAGACCTTCTCCGAATTCATGCAGAGAAAGAAACGCCATGTTTCCAGAACGTCAATTGTATGACTATATATGTCCTAAAAAGACTCCATGGAAACCTTTAAGATCATTTGCTGCTGTGTCTTATTTCTTAAGGCAATGGTTCTGTGGGACAAAGATAGGCCTGGGAGCTAGGAATTCTTGAGTGCTGTCTCCAGCACTGGCTTGACTGTCTATTGCCTACATATCACAGTGATTGGGTGATTTATTTATAAAACATAGATTAGATTAGCTCAAACAAGATTAAATTAGATAGAACAAGTCACTTAAACTCTCACTGTCTATTTCCTCATCCGTAAAACAGTGATATCTATATTTACTTATTACACATGGTGACT
The DNA here is from genome assembly GCA_013400375.1 of Thinocorus orbignyianus. Taxonomy (NCBI): domain Eukaryota; kingdom Metazoa; phylum Chordata; class Aves; order Ciconiiformes; family Thinocoridae; genus Thinocorus; species Thinocorus orbignyianus. The sequence continues at coordinate 440,424 of VXBW01003496.1, read as the reverse complement.
GTGAGGATTACTTAATCTCCCTAAAGAATTATCATGATTATCATTAATCTGGAACACGAGGAACAACTCCCGATAGGGAAACAACCTTGTGATTCAGATGAGGTGGAGTAAAAGTACCGAAGCAATTCTTCTGCTGATCTGATAGTTAAATATTCTTGATAAAGGTTTTGAGATGGCTTCATCTTATGTGAAGCATCTAAAAATGTAATGTTTAATATAAGATAGTTGTTTAAATTCTCCCTATAATCCAAATGTGTGTAGACAGATATCATGCATTAAATGATGCAATTGCCTCATGATTCTGGGATGAATCACCCTATGGATTCTCTTCATTATCTGTAGAGGGAGCCTAGACAACTAGACAAGATCTATTTCAGACAGTTAATGTTATGTGAGACCAGCTTGTGGGATTCAGTAACTTGCTCGAAAGATTACAGCCATATGTCATGTTCTGCTTGCGCTGGAGTGGGGTAAAATAATGACCAATGCCAGTCTGCTCCCAAATGCTTGTCACCATCTTCCCGCACCCTAAACATTTACAATCCCTTTTGAAAAAGCCAACAAGACCGCACAATAGTTTTGGGAATGATGGAATTGTCAAAGTTTGAAGGGACCTCTAGAGATCAGCTAGTCCAACTCCCCTGCTGAAGCAGGATTGCCCAGAGCACATCACTCAGGACTGCATCCAGGTGGGGCTTGAAGATCTCCAGAGAAGGGGACTCCACACCCTCCCTGGGCAGCCTGTGCCGGGGCTCTGTCACCCTCACTGCAAAGGTTTTTCTCATGTTTGAATGGAACTTCCTGTTTTCCAGCTTGTGCCCATTGCCCTTCATCCTGTCACTGGGATCCACTGAAAAGAGTCTGGCTCCAAATGTCATTTGAAATTTTTGTTAATGAAGATACAAAAAAGTACCACAATATCACCAAGTGTCACAGCATGGTTAAGCGTTTTGTTCAAACACCCCATATATTTGGGGCAGGGGAGACAGAAAGAAAGGGTTTAGGGTAAATCTGTTTTTCCTAGCTGATCTGCCTTTTTGGGAAGGAGCAGGATTTGTCTCTGGAAGAAGTCATTCCATTTTAGAATCTTTAGCAGAACAGATCATTAGGAATATTTTCTTCCTTCTGGAATTCCTTTGCCACTCCATGTTGGTCCTCTTGTATGACTTTCCAACCAAACTCTTTTCTGAAGTCTTACGTCCTCTCCATCCTCAGAGAAAACTCCATTTCATGCCAGTGTTAACCTAAAAGTACAAGATCATGCTTCTATTAAGAGGAAGAAGCAGCATATCCCACTTTGGCTCCCGGTCACACGATGAGTCTAAAAAGGTGGAGAACGTGAGACCATGGTGGGAACCGACATGGAGTGGGGCAGGAATGAGCCTTGTTGCAGAGGTTGAGTCATAATTGGGCACAGGTTAGTGTCACATATACTATAATTATACCACTGCCTGGTTGCTTGTGTATAGTTTAGTATCACACACGTGTGGAGCTGCAGTACGGCCACAGTTCTGCTACATCACAAAATACCAGGACTGCCTAAAAGCAAGGAGATATTTCTCCTCCAGAACATGCCAACAAAACCCAATTGGGCAGCATTGCCCCTGAGGGCATGTTTCATGAGTTCTTTGGGGGTGAGGAGTGAGAAATACCTTTTCAGTGCTGCAAGGGAGGAGGCTGGAAGAAAAGAGTGAAAATAAGTAGGTGGGAACAGGCTAAGACTTACCACCCCTTAGCAAAGCTCAGCTGCAGAAAGGTTTTTAGGTTAGATCTGAAGTTTTCTGAGTCAATAGGAAAGCTGCTATTGATGTAAATCAAAATACGTGGGTGAAGATTATTGGAAAGGAAAGTTCCTCGTGAAGGAAAAAAAATGCAAAAAGCCTACAAATATATTTAAGCAGTGAGAAGCAGTTTAAAAACTACTGTTTGTTCTTAAGAACAATGACAAAGAGCAATAGGATTGAGCAGACCTTTAGAAGTTTTGGAAATCAAAACATAGCTGGCCTTTAATTTGTTGTAATCTTAGAATACAGGAGGGGAAAAGCTTTTCAATTCTAAACTATCTCTTTGTTTTTCTTATATAAAGAAAAACTATTTCAGATAAAAAGGAAACCACCCTGAAAAGCCATCTGGAACTTGAAATTCCTCCAGACTACCTGTGAGTAAGATCTACGAAGAAGGGTCTGCCTTCACTTGTGTCTTGTTCTGAACTAAGCATGCTGTCAGCACTTAATAAATAAAGTTAATAATAATACTTCTTTTCACACACCTCTTCACTTCTTGGTGCTGGCTGGGACTGGAAAGAGCAGAGTATTTCCAAATAGAAACAGAGAGCACTAAAAATTACATTTTAAAAACAAAAACAACAAAATCAAACAAACCGAGGCTGCGCTGAAGTTTTCAGTCCTTCAGTCCAACTTTGAAAACTCATTAGGGGTAGATAGTTCAGATAAGGTATGAATCCAGATGTTTCTGTGTTTATCTTCAGCAATACCAAGTCCAAAATTTTACTAAAAAAAAAGGCTAGACTTCTAAATCTGCATTTAAACATGTAAGAGAATGCCTTGATGGGTAAGAGCATGAGCACATCCAGCTTTTCTTGACCTTAATGAGATGCTCAAGGTACTTAACACTTTTGAAAATCAGGCCACAATTCAGCAAAGCATTTCAACATGTGTTTAACATTAAACACATATTTAATCAGATTAAAGCAAATACTTAAGCACATTCCTGAACCAGGATCAATTTAAACACGTGCATATGATCTTTGCTAAATAAGGTTCTCACTTAAATTTCTAAATAAGGTTTTGGGAGCCTAAATTTAGGTTTTAATTTTATAAAATCTTCAGTCTGTTTTGAATGAAATAAAAATTTACGTGAAAGGGAAAAAATTTAATACCCTCATTTACTATGTTAATCATATTAATTAGTGCTTAACAACAACCAGGTAACTAGAAATTTAAATCACATAAGGAGAAATAAAACTGTACATTGTTGAAAAATATAGATCGTTCATATGAGATCCAGTTTTGATTCCCTAAAAGTCTTTTATGTCAGATATTTTCACTCAGTATTATCCAAAATTAGAGATACAAATGAATTGTCACTGTTTTCCCTGATTTTATCCATAGTGTTTCTATTGATAGCATTGGCACAAAAAAAAAAAAAAAAAAAAAAAAAAAAAAAAAAAAAAAAAAAAAAAAATTTCCTTTAATTTCTCTTCTTGGTTTTCTTGCTCCTGTAACAGAACAAGCTACATTCTGTCCCTTTCTGTTAACACCCCTGTGTATATTTGAGTTTCCATCAGTCACCCATCAATCTACCAGTTGTGCAATTACATGCGTTAAGACAAAAGTAGTGTTGAATGCCACCATTTTGATTAGGATAATAGTGACTCATTGGGACAGCAGCAATTCAGAGCGTGTCTATGCACATATTTGCATGGATGTAAGTCAGCCAAAGCAGCGCACAGACACATAAATAAGATTAAACAAGAAGGGTGAATTTGCAGTTTGTTAGTGGTTAGACACTGGAAGGTAATCATCTCCTCTCCACCCGTTCCGTCATTCCTGCAAGGCAGAGGACTGCTATCCAAGTTATGGGATAGCCCTTGACCAAAATGTGTTCCCCTTTGATACACTTCACCTTGGACACACACCAAGCCTTGTATTTGACATGTGCATGTTTTCACCCTGCATTAAAGAGGGTAGTAACTGAAGGTGGGTTACCTCTTGATGAAAATAAAAGTTTTCAGAGAGGAGGTGCTGAGGGGTAAATATACTAGCAGGTGCTGCTTAATCCTGTTCCCCCTGTACTCAGCACTGGTGAGGCCACACCCTGAGCGTTGTGTCCAGTTTTGAGCACTTCAGTACAAGGGAGATATTGAGGTTCTTGAGCAAGTACAGAGGAGGGCAATGAAGCTGGTGAAGGGCCTGGAGAATAAATCTTATGAAGAGCGATTGAAGGAGCTGGGATTGTTTAGTTTGAGGAAGAGGTGGCTGAGGAGAGACTTCATCAGTGTCTACAACTACTTGAAAGGACATTGTAGAGAGGTTGGTGCTGGTATCTTCTCACAGGTAATCAGTGATAGAACAAGAGGGAATGGCTTCAAGCTGCAAGAAGATAGGTTTAGGCTAAATATTAGGAAGGAATTTTTCACAGAAAGAGTGGTAAAACACTGGAATAGGCTATCCAGGGAAGTAGTTGAGTCACCATTCCTAAATGTGTTTAAGAGTCGTTTAGATGTGGTGTTGGGGGATATGGTGTAGGGGAAAACTTTGTACAGTGGGGTTGTTGGACCCGAAGATCCCAAGGGTCTTTTCCAACCTGAATGATTCTATGATTTGCAAGCTGTAAATTCGTTTTCTAGCTTATACCAGGATAACTTCAGTCCATGTTCATAGCCTTGGTTAAACTAGAGTAAATCCCCGTGTGGACACACTAATTTCAGTTTTAGAGTGGTTTATCTCAGTTTATCATAAACTTGTTCTGAATCAGCTTATGCCAAACGAAAATAAGCTTAATTTAAAATTGAAATAAAAGGATTAGGATAAATTAAATTGGTGTAAAATCACACCTTTATTTAAGCCAAGACAACTCTGTATGCAGATAAAACCCGAGGCCCTGCGTGTTTGTTTAAAAGTGAGTGTTATTGAAAACAGAAAAAGACAATGAATGGGGTAAATATTTCCAGCCCCTGTTGAGAGGATATTAGTAACAACAAAGAGTTAAAAATAATGCAATTTGAAAAGAACTATTTTAAATTGCCTAATCTCTATGGTTCAGAGCCTCTCCCATTCAGCCACATTAGACAGCAAGACCCTGCAGGCACTTAATAATACTTTTATATAGTAGCACTTTACATCTTCGCTGCGCTGTAAAAGCATTAACTAATTAATCTTCACAACAACCGTCTGAGGTTGAGAAGTGAGGACTAATATCCCTTTCTTAAAGATAGAGAAGATAAAATACCAGGCACGTCAAGGGCTCTCATTCCTGAGTATTATGGGCTTTGCTTTGCAAGTGAGAAGGCCTCTGACAGCAAACATGATGGGATAAAGTTGAGCACCCAGAGTTGGAGCCTCCCTTCCTCCCTCCCTCCCTTATGACAGGCTGCTATTGAAAGTTCGGCTTCAGAAGATAGATTTCGCAGACTCCAAGCCAGGAAGGTCCTTAAACATATACTTAACATGAAATGCAAACAACATAGGGAAGCCAATGGTCTCCTGTGAAAAATATGTATGTAATTCAGTGCTTTGGTGGCTCAAGTCCAGAGTGATAGATTTCTAAAGAGGCATAGGACCGACTGAGGAGAAGACAAGTCAGAACCCCAGACACCTGGGCCTTGATTTCCAGAGCATGACTAGAAGCTCAGAAATTCCTGATTCACGTTTTAGGTCACAGAATTTGAACAGAAGATGGAATCACATGGAGGGGTTGGGGTGAGGGAAGTATTCACAAAGCCACCAATCCCCTAGTAAGACCAGGACCTCTAAGGCAGTGGAAATGTTCCTAAGCACCTTGAGGGATCCTGACCTGAACCACCCTCTCAGCCTGCCCCACAGTCTCTGCAATATGCAGAGTCACAGAAAATGGTGAATAAAATGGTGAATTTTCTTAAGATGGTGGTATTTAGAATCATAGAACCATTTTAGGTTGAAATGGACCTTTAAGATCATTAAGTCCAGCTGTTAACCTAACATTCCCAAGTCCACCACTAAACCATGTCCCTAAGTGCCACATCTATGCATCTTTCAAATACCTCCAAGGAGGGTGATTCAACAACCTCCCTGGGCAGCCTGTTTCAATGCTTGATAGCCCTTTCAGTGTAAAAAATTTTTCCTAATATCCAGTCTGAAGGTTCAGACTTGCTCAACTTGTGGCCATTTCCTATCACTTGTTACTTGGCAGAAGAGACCAGCTCCCACCTGGCTACACTCTCATTTCAGGTAGTTGCAGAGAGCAAGAAGGTCTCTCCCCTCAGCCTCCTCTAGGCTGAACACACCCAGTTCCCTCAGTCTCTCCTCATAGGACTTGCCCTCCAGACCTCTCACTAGCTTTGTTGCCCTTCTCTGGACATGCTCCAGCCCCTCAATGTCTTTCTTGTAGTGAGAGGTCCCAAAATGGACACAGCACTTGAGGTGGGGCCTCACCAGTGCTGAGTACAGGGGGACGATCTTGCTGGCCACAGTATTTCTGATACGAGTCAGGATGCTATTGGTCTTCTTGGTTACATGGGCACACTGCTGGCTTATATTCAGCTGGCTGTCGACCACCACTGCCAGTTCCCTTTCAGAGTGCAAGCTTTCCATCCACTCTTCCCAAAGTCTGTTGTATTGTGTTGTTACAACACAAGTGCAGGACCCAGAAATTTCTTCATTTTTGTATTAAAAAAAAATCCCCAAGTTCCCTGGAAGGAATTATTTTCTTGTTCATGTCTCAGTTAAGAGAACTGGGCATTCTCACCAGCAGACTGCATCTGTTTCAAACTTGAACAGTTGATGCTTCATAACCACACCTCCATGAGGTTCCCTTAGCTCAACTTTAAAACTAGGCAAATTAAATCTCTGATTTGTTATGACAGAGACACCTCACTGGCCTTTGGTCACCTTGTAGTCAAAACTACTTGGTTATGCTTCCTTTCTTTTACTTCAAGACTCATAACATTTCCAATTGAAGTTCCCATCTAGATGGCTAGCAAGGTACCTCTCTATCCTTCTCTCTCACCTATAAAGGCACATCAGAGACCTAGTTTAGACTAAATATTTTAGATAGTCAAATCAGATTTGGCAAATGTGGGTGTGAGGCATATGAGATTCTGTGTTAAAGGCAGCTAAAGAAATCATTCCTGCTAAACTGACATGGTGATTTTTGATGTTGCTTCTGGTGAGGACAGATGGTTATGTGGTTAAGTAGTTCCCGATGTCAGTTGGAGTAGGTCTGACATGAAGCCTTGCTCTTGGAAACAAGAAGGTATCCAAATTATATCACACAACTTCATTTTAATCTCAGTATATTATTCATTGCGGCTCTGTGAACTTCCTCCAAATAAATAAAATAAATAAGAAAACAGTGTTTTAAATTACATTTTAGATACTAAGTCCTTTTTAATATTAGTTGAATACAACAGAAACATCTTGACTGGCAAAGTGAAGGTGGCTGAGAAGGAGAGCTCTGATCATGTTCTAGCATGCCAAGTTGGGATTTTGGCTGGCACTAACAAGCGTTGCAACATTTATTAATTCATTACTTGGGAAATTGTCTCACCCAATTTCTTTGGGCAGCAACTCACTCATTGCTACACGTTTGGAGAATAAGTTAAAGATGCCTCATGTTATTTCAAAGTCTTAGTCACTGTTGTTTGGGTGTGGGCACTCCTCAGCTTGGGCTTCAGAAATTGAAAATAAATGAGAGGTGGAGGTACAAAAACTATTCTCATCAAAACCAGGGGGAAATGAAGAAGCAGAAAGATGAACCCTCAAGTAATTAAAAAAAAAAAAAAAAGTCTCTGTAATTCAGAGGGTATAAAAGAATGTATACTGGATGCTGAAAATATATGCAATATATTGCAAAATATATGCAATGCAGACAGTTTTATTTTTCTGATGTTTGCCTGGTGTGTCTTCTTCTTTTACCAGGGTCCAGCAGATCTGGGAACATTGCACACAAGCAACTAGCTCTTCCTGAAGGACTGCAAACATTTTTGGTGGTCCACAGCCTTGACTCAGAAATGGCAATGGCTTAGTTTAGGACAAAGTTTGTGGTTCCTATCATTCTTCTCTCTTCCCCATCACTCTCTGAAGATACCCCCAGGGACCAGACATTCATACTCCACCGCAGTTTACTGCAGAGCATATTAACATTAACCAGAAGTGCCTTCATGTTCTTTTGACCAGCCAGGCCACAAACCGTGGCTCTGTAAGCAGCTGAGATCTCCTGGAAACACTGCAGAGGACCATGAAAAAAGTGACATGCGGACAGATATAAACAGTAGTTCCAATCATAATCACCTAGAAGTCCAAGTCCTTCCTGTCCCCACCCTGGGTTTTAAATTCCAAATGACTGAGATCCTTTACTGTGACGACAGTTATGAGACTCAATGTAAAAAATAGCCAAAGCAAACTCAATTGCCTGAGTTATACACAGTATCAGAGTCTTGTTCTCAATTCTCCTTTGTCTCCTGTGTTTGATTAATCTATATTTTTTTCTGTTGTTTCACAATATCAAGAAGATTCTGGAACTCTGTTAGCAAACTAAATTGAGTACATGCAGAAATTATATTCTAATAGTAAAAAGAACATTACCAGGTGAAAATACAAAAATAATTAAATTTGTTTTCTACAGCCAAACAATGGAGTATGTAAATTGCAAAGTTAGACTTAGTCTAGGTTAGTCCATACTCAAAATAACTGAAAAAAAATTACCGACATTGCTAATTTAGCATAAAGGCAAAAACGCTGCTGAAATAATAATGGAGTATAGTTAATTCCTTTCAATTCTTTTTCATAGTTCTTAAGAATAGATCAGAATACATATTAAATCCACAAGAGATTTATTGCTTCCTTGGAAAATCAATATGCCGTGGATCAACATTAACATGAACTTTGGGCATTCTGAGTGTTTTCTTTCCTGGGAAAAATTTTCTAAGTCTGCCTGTATTTGTGGGGATTTTGACCACAATCCATTACGAGCTGTCTTTAGCATCAGGCCAGCTAATTGTGATTAATACATGGATTTAACTAGGGGTTTGAGGGTGGTGAGATGTGAGAACATTCTTAAGCAAGGTGGGGAATCAAGACCCAAGCCCTGAACGCAGCTGAGCTTGGTATAAACTGACTTGAAGTCACACTCAACATTGTGCAAGTGACTCAAACTTCACCAACACGTTAAACACAGCCAACATTTGTAATGGAGACTGCCCCACCTGCCCAGCCTTTGCTAGTATTGCAGATAATTGTATGGCATCAATATTACCACCCTCCTTTTCTGGTATCTCCTTTTTCATCTGCTCTTTCCCTCTGTTGCCATCACTGATTGAAATTTTACTTAGAAGCTATTGGAATGTAGGCTGGGTTTGTGTTGAATTCCTCAGCATTTCATACAAGGTTGGCGTATATTATTAATTTGTTTGGACCAAAAGTCAAGAGATTTGGGTGCTATTTTCCCTTGTATACTACATGCCTGATTGAAGGATTTGAAGTCTGGCTTTGGTTTTGTTTGTTTGTTTGGGTTTTTTCCGCCTTGAAAAATCTACAGTCCTCTCTAGTCAAAAGTTTGTTCAGCACAAGGCCTCATTAGATGCTGTTCAGCCCCAGACTCAGGCTGGCATTTAGAGATGTAGTTGTGTGAAAATAGACTTGACTCAGTTGCCTGTACAGCCATTTAATGCCATTTGAGACCTTTGGCGTATCTGAGACACTTTTGTAGGCCTTCCATAGGCCATATAGGAGCCCTTGTGCCCTCTCAGGCCCTTTCTGATGCCCTAGGATATCATGAATGCCAGTAGAAGCCCACGGTTTAGCAGCTGGATCATATGTTTACACTTGGTCAGTTAGATCACTTATACACACAAAAATAGGAGTTTAAACACCAGCTGATATAGACACTTAAATGAAGACAACTTAACTTGGGTATCTGAGCCTGGAGTCAATACATTCTTCATCTGGGCCTGTTTCTGTTGCTTAAATAATAACGCCTTGAGATATATAAGGTTATCCCAACTGATCCATCCGCTCCAGCTGATACATCAATCAGGAGATGGCCTCCCACAGGTCCATTCACATATCCATCTTCCACCTTGAACACTGTAGTGCATCTCAAATAGCAGCAGATACCTGTGTTTAGCCCACAGAGCATTGCCCTTTCTGTCTTCAAGGTCCAACTCGACACATTGCAGCTTTCCTGTCCCTCTGCCTTCCCCATCCTTTCCACATGGGCTAGCAACCTGTGCGACATCAGTCCTTGTTTCTCCACCACATGGCTGGGCAGTTTTACAGACCCCAGGTAAGACTCATGTAGCCCACAGACTTTTTTGATCATGCTGCAGGTGAGCATTCTACAAATTGGCTCCGATGGGAAGGGGCTGGGTCTTGGATTCTTGTTATCAGAGGTAACAAACACATTGCAAACCTGCAAGCCTGACGAGGTTCTTGCAATAATCTCACTGTTGTATCTTGTTATACAGAAATGTATCATGTTTAGGAACAGATATACTTGCAGGTGGAGTGAACAAGGAGGAAGGGAGGACTGTGAGATATTTAGCTTTTCCAACTGACATCTCTTGCTTGCCCACCACAACACTGAATCCACTCATGTACCTAATCCAGTGCAACACCAAAGCTTTCAATCCCCTCAGACAGATGCAGGGAGCCAGGAAAAAGCTCCTTACACAACAAATGGAGGGGAGCTGCAGCTGGGGGTTCAGCTTCCCTCCAGTGGAAGCCTTGGCATTTCTTCCCCATCTCAAACACTCATTCCCTTTTCTATATATTCCATTTTCTGATTGTGAAACTAGTCCAGGGTTAACAAATTGATTATGAAATAGTTATTGGTTTGAACTTAAACTAAATAGGAATAATTTCAATTTCAGCTAAATACAAACTAGAATGGAATTTTCAAATCCTTTGCTAAGCTGTCTGGAGCAGGGTTTACCTCTTATCACTGAAATGCAAAGTCATACAATTGGCCTTCCAGGTGTGTCCACATTGCAAGTAATGGTAAAAATAATAAGTAAAACACTGCTGATGTTGCTGATGACAATGTAATAATAATAATAGAAGATATGATTAAGTTAATTTTGAGAATACCTGCTGCCTGAAAATACAGAGCATGACATTCAGGTATCATTTTTCTTTTTTAATGTAATTCAACATTATTATAATTACTATTGACTTTTTGGTTATCCGTCAGCACATGGTGGGTGGAAATAACTTGAGGTGTGACTGATGGAGCTGGTTGTTCTTTTTTTTTTTTTTTTTTTTCTGTTGAATTTCTTGATGTGTATGCTTTTCCACGCAGATGGCACCTTTGGCAACAGCCTGCCTGGCAGGATTTCAGGGCACCATTAATCTATCAAAGCAATGCTAATGAAGTTGGACTCTTAACAGTTTACTCACCATCTGCTTCTAACCATCATCCTTCCCTGTGCTGTCCCTAATGCTTCCCTCATGGAGGATGGGACCGCTGAACAGCACTGATTAATGTTCTTAGCCTGGTGCAGCTACTGACTTCCTGTAACACTTTTACTGAAAAACAGTGCTAAAAATGTCAAACCCACAGCCATTGAAAAACTCTAGAGAAGCCAAAGGTCATGTTTTAGACCCTCCAAACTGCCTAATTTTACTTAACCCTGTAGACACCTCTTTCCATTAGTTTCTGCCTTTCCTCTAGATCAATTTACTTAACAGAAGTTATTAAATATAGAATAATCATTCTCAGTTTGTCATTTGCATTAAATGTTCCTGGGTTTATTACAAGTTTGAAAAATAGTTTGGGGCTACATTAACTTAAAAAGTTACCTGTTTTTTCCAGTGGTATTAGTTGGTCTAAATAAAGACACTTACTGTCCACAAACCTCAGTTGTGTCTCCAGACCAATAGAATTACCACAACTACCATTCCTCCGGTAAAATACCTCACACTTTTGCAGCAGTCTCATGTTGCCAAGGTGCTCCACACCTATTCTCATTCCACTACGGACGGGATTTGCAAACTAGGTGGTTTCCCTGCCTATCTGGCCCGCAGAACCTAAGCCAGAAGCATTCTCAGAGCACAGAGAAATGCATCCAAGAAAATGAGATTTATAACCTTCTTGCTGACTCCTTTTTATTCAAAAGTCTCATGGCTTCACCTGGAACAAGGTAGTCCCAGGTGCAAGTTTCTCTTGCTCCTGAGGGGATTTGAAACCACATCTCTATTTCTCTACCTCCCAGGAGAATACCCTAACCACCAAAAGATAGTCCAGGAGATTGTGGGTCTCACAATCTTTTCCAGTGAATCTCTTCCATTTAATTAAATATTCATTGTGCTTATGGAAGAGATAATAACTCTAAGCATAGGCAGAATGGGTTCTAATCCCATATCTAACAGATATGCTCAGCGTGGTGTGCTGGGTTTGTGAAACTAATTTTAGGACATGCATGTCATACGTTGTGAGTTTGCCTAGGGAGAATATAAACTCCTTTTGAAGCTGTATACGCCAGTCAGAAGCCAAAGTTAGACATTGCAGAAATGAACACTGCAGTGTTCTAGTCTTTCTGCATCTCTAGTGGCTAATACATCAGTACCTGAACTATTTCCTTTTAATTAAAAAAAGGAAACAATAACAACTCCCCAATGACGTAACTGTAGATACGTGGTGATTTATTAATAACAATTGCTGCATATGGGCTAAGCAACTTAGGACAGTGAGTAAAACCATTAATTATAACCGCTGCAACATTTATAGGACTAGTCAATGACAGTGACAAATGCAGCATTGCAATTTATGTGATTATCAACAAAATAGTGGGAAAAATGTTAGAATTCTGAGCCGAACTTATTGTCACCATCAAAACAGAGCAAAGAAAGGGCTTGGCAATGGGTAGTGGAAACATTTGAGGTGCAGAAAAAGACTTGTAATGAAATATAGACTGGGAAAGAAAAAGCATAAACAAATATGAGGGATGTGATAGAGATAATGAAATCTGTTGTTCCCAATTATCCCATTTCATATTACAAGAATAATGAAACATCCTATGGAACTGGATGGCAAGACATTCAAAGAAGATAAAAGGGAAGACATATTTTCACAATGGATAATTGACCTGCGGAACTGATTGCCACATGATAGCTGCAAGTCCAAGAGCTTAGCAGGTTTTAAAAAGGATTAAACATGTATAGGGATAATTAGTTCATCCATTATTAAACAAGATAAGTTTTATTAGTCACTAGTTACATTAAACAAGATAAAGTAAAAACCTTGTAGGAAACTTTAACTCTTACCCAGTGAGAAATTCCAAAAACTCAACTTTCATGGCATTTTCAAAAGTAAATATTTTTCTATTCTTGTTCCACAGAATTTTTTATAACTTAAGTTCTAAAATAAGTCAGAATATCACTACCTTCTCTTGTCTAATGTAACTAGCAAGTGATGTGATTTCATCTTCTCTTAAAGGTGGATTAGCACTGACATGTCCTGGCTAATAACTGGTATCTTCACTGAAGTAACTTCTGTAAAATGAAATGGCTATCAAGATTTTTCTGCAGAAAAGCACACAGGAGAACTCAGACACCTTCTCAAAGTGTGAGTGGGTGATCTTAATTTAAGCTTCTAGAAGACATTTTACCTTAAGAAAATCACATCCTCTATATTTTTAAGGTGGTTGGATGTCTTGCATTCTAGAATGACAGTGCTCCTCTGAGGTCTCCACCTATGCACAGTCAACCACCTTTCTTACTCCTTTTGAAAATATTTCTTTTTCTTGGCCCAGGTTCCATCCTATGCTTGGAATTTACCAGAAGCATCTACAAGAAAGTACTTCTCCTTAGCTTTCTAGACAATCAGAGGATAAAGTTGCTATGTCCAGATGGCAGTTTGAAGAACCATGGGACCACAGAGAAATTTAGGTTAGATAGGTTAGGGGCTAGGGGCTTTTGGAGGACATCAGGTCACAGGTGATGGAACAGGCTTTGTAGACCTTTTTAATATCTGAAGAGCTCTACGGAAGCATGGATATATCACTTCTAATAGAAAACTCTCTGGTGACAGCAGAAGGAACCCACAAGAAAACCCAAATGAAAACCTTATTATAAATAGGGTAAATCCTGGCCACTGCATGAAACTTCTCAGATTTTCTACTTCTCTCTCTCATATCATATCTCTTCCACACTCTTTGTTCATCCATCCAAATGTGACATTAGCCCCTCCACTGACAATTCCCAGTAGTCGCAACGAAAGAACTGCCATGTCCTGAAATGTCTACCATCTATGATATCCTTGCTCTGTCCCCTGCTAACTCTGCAAATATATTTCATCTTATTCCTAAAGTAAATTTTTTCCCTTGTCTTTCTTTTCTCTCTCCCTGTCACTCAGATGGTTGTACTTTCCCCTCACCTTATCTGACACTGTTGCTCATAGTTGTGGCATATTACTGAAATATGCAAAACAGGTTTGGAAACAACCTGTACCAAAGATGTTCCTTACAAGAAGTACAGTAGTATATTTTCCTTGGTGCTTTTCCTACTGAAAGAACATTTTTTTCACAATTTTTCACCTAGGCAATATCTTGCTCAGAGCTCCATGCTAAAGTGGTTAGATTGGTAGCCTGCTTAAAGTAAATGCAGGTAGCTCAACACTATGCTTGAAACTAACATGTAGACATACCTTATACACAGTTCTTGATGCCAATCCTGTCAACCTTTAATGTCAAAAAAAACCCCAGAATCCAGTTCCAAGAATGGGTGAGATTGATATCAAATTATTTCCTTCATTTGGCTTTTGATTATTGCGCCCTTAGGGGTATTCAGGTACAGGCACATTGTCAAGCTTCATTTCATTTGTCCTGTTTTAATAATTTTTTTATAGTAGTCAAGTATGCAATAGATTATTGGAGCACTGCATGTTTTCAAATGTATTTATCTTCATATCATTCCTATGAGGAAATCAAGCGCACTCATTCCCATTTTGCAGATTAGGAACTGAAGCACAGAAAGGAAAAACAACTTGTTGAAGGGTCACATTCATGGAAGAGCAAGAACTTGAGAAACCAAAGCCACCCTTTACTTCAGGAACTCAGTTTTTCTATTGTACTGGAGTCTGAGATCCTTTCATAATGATATGCTTCCAGAAGCTGAGAAACACACTGCGGAAATTGCTTTGAAAACCTAAGAATTTACAGCAACTTATAGACTGAGACATTCTTTCTCTTCAATTTTCTTTTTGGTCTAACTCAGTATTTCCTTTTAAGAAACATATGCTATACATCTATCCTGAAGATGTCAACAACGAAAGGTAGATCTTCCTTTAAGAAATGCCTCAAGTGTCACTCTTTCCCCACTACCTATAGTGCCAGCTTCTTTTTCCAGAACTGTAGCTCTTTCTTCATCCTTTACAGCTTTATCCGAAAGAACCACATCACCCACCTCACTCCTCACACTCATTTTCTCATTCCAATTTTCTGAGGCGTTATTTCTTGTATCTTGTGCTTTTGTTGTTGTTGTTGTTTTTGTTGTTTTGTTTTTGTTGTTGTTGTTATTTCGTTAATTCACGTTGCTGCAGGTTATTTCCCCAAACTCTGGAAAGCTCAGGTTTACATTACATGAGATGTGAGCAAACTGGCCAGATTATAGAGCAGCAGGTCTAGGTTAAATAACAATGTGTTCCCAAAACACCTGCTAGAGCGCTCCAAAACATTTCACTCGCAGCGACATGCTGCAACACATAGAGACAGGCAGGCACACACTTCCCTGGGAACTTCCTGGTGTTGATTCCGTAGCTTGTCTGAATAATAACCTGCTCCCTGCAATGCTAAACTTTATCTCTGACAATGATGTACAATACTAAAGGAAAAAAGAAAAAAAGAAAAAACAAGACGAAAAATCCTGAATTCTGTCGTTTCATTTTAATTTATTTTTTACTATAGATGGATTGTGGATAGGTGGGTTAATCTGGAGATATCTTCAGGCAGTTGGTATTACCAATTTAGCATGGCTCTGTCTGCATTTTATCTCAGCTGAGATTCTAAATTAAACATGCATTTAAAAATAATGGCATCTGAACAGGGCGTCTCATTCAATTTTAGCCGGCTGCAGTATTTTGTTATGTTTGCATGTTACTCTGTAAATGTTTGTGTTCCTTATCCTGATTACAGATGCAATTTTACAGCCTGTTTATTGATTTTAAAACTTTAGAACACCATTGACATTGGCCATAAGGAACCTCATTTGTCTTGCAAGAGATTGCAGAAAGAATTTTAGACCTGATTAATTTGGTCTTGTGTTGCTTTTCCACTTGAACTTGTAATAGGAAGGCTACATATTCATTTTATTGTTTGTATTTGTAGAAAGCCAATGCATCACATTGGTGTATTTAAACACATACAAGATATTTTTTCTTTCTAACTCATTTTAGTTATCTTGTATAAACAGTTTGAAATAAATAAGTGTACACATGAAAATAGATAAGAATTCACAAGGTTCTGTTAAAGAAACACACAACTAAATATGTGCTGTATTTCTCACCGTAAATAACAAATCCAAATAATACTGCATTTTTTGATATTCAGTCATAACCACAGAAGTTAAGTCAATTTAAATTTTATGTGAGTAAGAGTTCATGATCTGACCGATGAATTACCATAATATTTAACAGTAACAGCATTAAATAAAAAAAATAAAAAAAATAATAAAAAAAAAGACTTCTTCAAGGACACCTCTCAAGCTGCAGTCTAAGCCAAGAATAACAACTGATTTAGACTTCAGAGCAATCCCGTGGACTAAGAATCATCACACTTTACAGAGAAGAAAGCTAAAGCCCCATAGCTAAAAGACTCCTTAGATGGCACCTATAAAATCATTGTTACCACTGAATGAAGGAAGAATTCAAAAATGGTTTACAGGGGCCACAAAAGCAGCAAACATCACATCATGGCCAGGAAAATTGGTCCAATGTTAAATTGTCATTGAAGGGTATTCGATATGATGCGTGACAAATAAACATGCCTCTGGAAAACTTTTATGTTGCATTAATCCCATTATTCTCCAAACCACAGCAATATTATAGACAGTTTCAGTTGGAAATCCATGGGGGCGGGGGGTGTCTGTGAGGTGCAAGATCTATTGGCTACCTAATGTGAGCCAAGTTCTCCTATGGGTAAATATAGCTTTTATTCTTATTTTAATGCTTATCCACTGGGAATACTATTACTGGAAAAATACAACGGATTACATCTTTTTCCAACTTTCCTTAGGTAAAACTGTTTGATTTTAAAAAGATTTCATAGTCATCCTACATAACTTGGCCAACTGCACTTGGCCAGGTGAAGAAAAAAAAGGTAATGTAAATAATTTCAAGAATGAAATCTTTTAAAAGATTGACAGTGTTTTCATTTAACATTATAAGTTTAAAATCTTTATATTAAAATACAACAGCACTGATATGTCAGTCATTATGAAGAGAAATCAAATCCTTCTGAAGGAAGAGAGGGAAGTAAGAGAGATTCAAAATATTTCTGAAGCTGAATCTGCTATAGGAATTTCTGTAAAACTTAGAAATAACTTACTCTTTATACCTGAGGGCAATCATAACTTCTACAATGTTATTTCAGAATTTAGTCTAAATGGGATTGGCATTTGTAAGGAAAATGAAAATTTCCTTTATTACACTGTAAAGTAAGCGTGTTTTCTTTAATTATTTCCAAGAGGTTGGAGTCCGTCTTAAATTTGTCTTAGAAAACTGAAAAGCACTGTATTGAGCTGCAACCCAATCTGTCTTTCAAAGATGAAGTAACCCATGGTTGAAGACATGTTTTGGAAATCATCTTATCTGATGAAATCCATACGCAGTGAGCCTTCCATAAAATCCAGTTGCACCACAGAAAGGCTGAAGTGATCAACTCTACTCAAAGAGAGAAGTAAGAATGAAGATATCTTCTGTTTTCCAACACCTAGGTGTGCAACTTGATCTAGCAGCAAATACATTGCTGTATGTTGGTTTTCTAACAGACACTTTCTTAAGTGACAGCTTTAATGAAGGACATAATGTGAAATTTCAGGGATAGCTGGAAGCCAGTATTCTCATACGGTTTCTGTTTCCAGAAACATACACATATCACCTTCACCTTGTGCAAAGACAACCCTTTTGAGTCATCTCAGGAAACAATCGGGCTGTAAACATGAAGGGTAAATGAGGTACTACCCTGAAAAACAGGAAAACTGAATTCATAGGGAAAGGAGAAAGTATCACAGAGGGTGATGGGAAAGAATATGATGACAAATAGTGGGGAGAAAATAGCCCAATACTGGAAACTAAAACTGAGCTAAAATCTATTTGGATAAGCACCAGGCAGAGTACTAAGCAGAGAAATCCCTCATCATTTCAGATATCTGTAGTGGCCTAGATAAAGACAGACACCAGGAGAAAGACACAAAATTTGGATTAAGGTCACCCAAAGCCAAAACGTATCAAAGTCTAAAGACACCCAATGGCTGTGGAGTCTCCATCTTTGGAGGTATTCAAACCCTAACTGGACATGGATCTCAACAATCTGCTCTAGTTGATCTTGCTCTGAGCGTGAGATTGGATGTGGTGATTTCCAGGGGCACTTTCTAACCTCAGCCACCCTGTGATTCTGTGATTGGCCTGACAACCAGTGACATGCTCCTTTTGTTTTGTTTCCCATCAGAACCAATGTCTCCACAATGCCGAGCTGCATTCCCTTTGGGCTGGGATGACCAGCTTTCCTTTAAAAGTCCGGTGGCCTTGGCAGCAAAATTAGTTTAGATGTGCATTTTGCACGCGTAAAGGCTCTGGAATTTGGTCAAGATATTTGACAGGCAAGCTTGGCTTCCTTCTGCTCTGTGGATTTAAAATGGTATAAGTGACACCAGCAGACAAGTATCAGTCCTGGCATGTTTTCAAATACTCTGATAGCTACAATGAGAACGCAGTATAAACTAAACCTCCTCCTGCTATAACTTCATTGAAATCCATGAGATATGCAATGTAGACATAATCCTCTGGGGAGGACTCTCAAAACCCTCATGTAACTTAACATTCCTGATGTCAAAAATTAAAAGAAATGGGTCCATTTTAAGAGAACTTTATCCACAGAGTTTCCCTGCTGTAATCACAGATGATGTTTCTTTGAAGATGGGCTAGGACACTACCCCCCAGAAAAAAATGCTCACGTTCTGTAACCATAGTTCAGTTTTCAAATGAGACACAAAACAATGTTGCTGCCATGATGTATTTACTGTCGTGGTATTCAAACATCAGATCATTTCAAAAAGGAGATACTGCTACATTCCACATGATGGCAGGAGATCTGTTTTTCTTATTGCAGAACCAGAGCTTACAGTTTAAGATTGTCCTATTAAATATAGCAAGATAAGCAATCTTCCATATTCTCCAAGCTGTTTTATAATAATGTGTTCTCAAGACATACTCAAAAGGGACAATCCTTCTTTCTATATAAAAAAAAAACCCAAACACACTGAAGTAGTTTTGCAAAGTTTACCAAAATGATAAAATAAGTGCCTTGTAAAATAATACATACGAGTAAACTGGTATTTCAGGGCAAGTTTACAATGCTTGCATTGTTTTGGGTTATTTTTTTTTCTTTTGAGCATAATTATGTTAACTCCCTATAGGTTTTTTCAGAATGCAGATTTTGCTCTTTATGCCTTTTTTTTTTAAAACAGAAATGAACTTTCAGGGACTATCTGACTGATTTTAGATATTCTTAATACAAGACTTGTCTTCTTATATTTTTCAACATAAGAAAGACTAGAAACATTAGGGCTGTTCTTTCCTGGAGGCTGAGGGCCTTCAGCATGTCCTTTCTGGAGTGCTTTTGCAGCACTTTAATTAAAAAATCAAAAATGGGATTTGTTACAACTATATAAGAAAAATGTTCTGTGTCCAAGTGTCTGGTAGACAGTTGGAATACAAAGATACATTTTTTTAAAATGTGAATTTGAAATGTTTCTCTTTCACTGTCTTGAGTTTGATTATGATGTTATTTAATTTTTTTTTTTTACCAGCCATCTGTTATTTGCATATATGCAAAATAAGGAAAAAATCAAAACTAAAATGATTACTTAAACAACAGATTTCATTGTTTACTCATATATTGAAACAAACAAAGCAAGAGAAAATCTCACATGATTTCTTGTTTTCCTCTTGTAAGTAGCTCATCTTTAAGCAATATATATGAATCATTAAATACTTATGCAAGAGTATGTTCTGCTAAAAAAGTGCACCGAGTTCACTCTGTGTTTTTCTCTACCAGGGAGTGCCCAATTATTTTGGCAAGTTCCCCTCATTAACTTGATTTTAGGGCCGGGAAACAATCATAATATGATATCTTGATAGCACTTCAGGCTTCCATTTCCTACATTATGCTGTTTCCAGGGCTGTTAATGACACGACAAAATTAGATGACAGGCTCTTTAATAGAAGATATTTAGACACTCAGGACACTCTAGACAGGCTAAATACATGAATTCTACCATTTTCATGGATGAAACTGATTTTTTTTTTTTTTTTTTTTCCCCATCTATCTCAAAAATCAACCCATGAAGCTGAAGCAGTGGGTGCAGTTTGCAGGACAGAGATGCTGACTGTTTCCCATCTCTTTCTGACTCAATGTAGGAAAGGAAGAAGCCTACTGCAAGTGTCCAGGCAAAAGATCCAGAATGAATGTTGGCAGCAGCAATCTGGATAGGGGTCATCCCTCCACCAGGTACAGGAAGCCAGGGGACAGACCCCAGTTTAGGAACCACACTTGGTTACGTAGTGGTCAGGAGCTACATGATGGTCATTCCTTCCCTAAAACCACCCCAGTTTTTATGCTGTGGAAATGGATACAGTCCTGGGGCTTATTCCATGCTTGAGAAAACATGGAGCCAGCATGCTTAAAATTTAACTTTAATGGTTCTAAATCTATGCTTTAAAAACAAACTGAAGAGGAGATATTCCCCTTTGGTTTTATAATACAGCCTGCTGCTTAAAGTGTAAGTCCATCAAAGGCTGGCACCTCCTTGCTTAATAAACCTTTTTCTTTGTGCATTTGACTCATACTTGATCATTTTAACTGCATTTTAGCATTGTTAGCTCTGGGGAGACAACTCAGCTCTTGGCTCAGAGATCAGGAACAGAACTGTAGGATAATTTTAAATTATAATATCTTTCCTATTGATGATGAATGATACTCAAGAAAGAAAACAGAAACCTGAGCATGATAATTCAGTTTTAACTTGTAACCTAAACAGATGTGATCTGTGGACTTTGAGACTTAATAGCAATGGAATGCCATATTATTATTTTCCAATACTTTCTAAAGTGGAATTTTCCTGAATGGGTGCTGATGACAACTTAAAAAAAAAAAAAAACAAAAAAAAACAAACATTTTTGCACTAATCAGTGCTTAAAATGCAGTATCAGCCAGCCGAGTAGCATTCACGTTGTAACTCTTCCTTGTTTGGTGCTCTGTAGCTTGCTTTCGGCACATCTTTTAATCTGGACAAAAAGCAGTGACTGCTTTCACTTTAGTTTTCAGTCTGTTTTATGTCCCAACACTCACGAGCTACTGCAAAATTTCTATGATTAAATTGCAAACACTTGAGGGGAATATTTAATTGTAAGCTTCATTTATCTTCTTATCTCCTTTCCTATACATCTTAACTAGATTTTGCTTTTGAAAAATCAAACCAAAAAACACCGCAGCAAACCCCTGAATTCTGAGGGAAAGTAGACCTAGTTGTTCCCCTTTAATAAAAATGAGGGTGAATTTTGGAGAAACTGAAGACGCTGTTTCTTTTTTCTGTACAAACATGATCTTGAAAATCCACAAATCAAAATGCTTATCTTGTGTTGGTGCCAGCACATAACGCATGACTCCTTGGTAGATGAATGTCTACCCGTAGAATGCATTATTAGTCTATTTAGCTTCATGTGTTGTGCTGACCTACTTTAACTTATTCTTAATAATGCACAGCACTGGAGCAATATTGACTCATACACTCATTTCTCATATACTATGAGGCATTAATAATGCATTGCATTTTTATTTCCAAAGTGAAGATACGGTTAAATCAAATGGATCCTAATGTGAACATCAACAAATGAAACAGATTGGCCCTTGTATGAGCAAAATGACATTTTGTAAGGAAAGTATTTCATTCTGCTTCCCCTGACAAATGTTTCCTTAAATATACCATTGCTATTTTTATGGTAGGCAAGGTGGGGTTTCTGTTTTTCTTAGCCTTAAGTATAACATTTTACACCAGTTTTCAGAGGTTTTAGGATAACATTTAACAGTAGGTTTTCTTACCTGTAGAAAAAAAAAAAAAAAAAGAAAAAAAAAAAAAGAAAAAAAAAAGACGACAGTTGACCATGTTTTAAAAAGCATTGATAAATTCTTCCAGAAAAAAATCTTTATAAAAAATCCCTCTAAAATAAGTATTGTAAAAAGGAAACTATGGCATAAATGGGATTGGATTCTGAGACAATTAAAAAAATAAATCATAAATTATGTAAAATGAATAAACTAATCCAAGAATTTTGACATCTCCTGAGTCTAATCAGACTGAATTCCTGATAAGGGAGCTTAAAAATAGATTAATAAATATTATTATGAAAATTTAGTTGTTTTTATTTGTGGCCAACTATAGGACAAACATTTTTCTGTATTCAAATCTTGCATGTGAACTTGAACATTTCGGTGAATCATTTAAACAACTTCCCTGCCCTTTGCAGTATTGTTTTTCACTATCCTATTTCCTAGGATAAGCCAACTGATTTTAGTTGATGACTGGACGCATTGCTGTGCTGAAATGCAAGAAATCAGATTTTCTCCTTTTCCCCTGTATCAGAGTAACTTGCATCTAAAAAGCAGCACCAATAGAAGCCATCAGTCCTTGGACACAGAAAGTGGAATTCAGATATTTAACATATAACATTTAACTTAAGATTCTTTCATTTTAAAGCAGACTCTGCTTGGTTTCAAGAAATGCACTGCCAATGTCATTAACTGTTCTACTTGCACAACGAAACTCTGACTTAAAGAAAGTGTATTAGCACCCTAAACTCCAATTCTTTTATTATTTTTATAAGTGTGAAACACAATTAACTCAGGTGAAACACCAGTGTTACACTACTTTTAAATATGGGATAAGAATAATGGGAAAATCTAAGTTAAATTTGTCTTTTTTTATTTTTTTTTTAATTTTTACTGGTTTATGTAATTCATTGAAGGATATGAAAGTTCTTCTGTACTGAAATAATTAACAAGCTCTGTTAAGTGTTAATAATTTGGCTTTTTTAAAAAAATAAATTAAAGCTTTCCCAAATTTTCGGCTTTAAGCCTTGGATAATACTTTAATTTGCTGTAGAGTTTCAAGAAAATTAGTTAATTAGTTTTTCAGAGATCTAATCAGTTGGATATTGGCCTTCAAAAATGTTTGTACATGTAATATCATGACTTTTAAATCTCCACTAGTTTAAAAGCCACCAACAGCAGAAAATTATTTTTTTTCAAATACCAGAATTAGTTGTTCTTCCTGGAATATGGGAATGTTTTGCTATATGCAACAAGAAAACAACTCTTCTAGAGTTATGTGAATATGAAACTTCTCAAACAAAGAAAAAAGTCTCTGAAAATTTTATCCAGCATAGTACAGAGAAATGTTGTGGAAAGACTGAAAATACTTTTTTTTTTTTTTAAACCTGTCTTTTGGTATTTTTCTGCACTGACCTTTAAGGAAAATAGATTCAGATTATTTTTAGGAATTTCCAAAGTACAGAACAGGGTCTTTATCTATTATTTGGTTTTTTACAAGTCTATGCCTCCGATTAAAACGCCCAGCAGCTGAAGTAGTGGTACAAACACGTTGAGAAGCCTGGGTTTGCGCATCCTTGCCAAATGCTGTGGTGACCCATACAACTGAAAGGGAAGCATCCAAATCACAGGAGGAAAAGTTTGGGTGAGTGTGTTGAAAAACCTGCCTGTGTGTATGCAACTTCCATGATGTCTTCAGTACCTCTATCATTAGAGAGATTTTGGTTTTGCATTTTTTTCCAAATACTTTGGTTTTTCCCATGTGGGCAAAGTCAATGAAACAATCAGGCTCTTTGACAAAAGTTCCTTTGTTCATGACACATAGCATTACTGCCTTGTAGACCTCAGCAGAAAAACTTGGGAAACACAAGCTCCTGGGCACTAATTTTAATGTTAATTAAGTATGATCTATAACTGGACAGAGGCAACCCACAAATTCGCTTTGTTCGCTCATGACTTTTTTTCCCCAGAAACTACAGAATTGGTACAATCTTTGTAATAAAATGTAGCGTATCAGTGGGGCCTGAAAGTTTATGTGGTCTCGATTTCTTACTCTGTACAGTAAATTGTAGTTTTAACACAGAGATTGAGAAGTTTACAAATTGATAGGCTAAAGGCTACCAGCAATATATGTTTTCACTCTGCCACATTGTCTTCTGCTGCACGAACACATCCACTAAGTACACAACATCCAGCAGCTGGCTCAAGACTGGATTTGATTTTTCCGTCTCCCTCCTTAAAGAGTGGACCCAAAAGACAATATAACCGTACAAAGGTCCTAGGGACTCTGGGAAGGGCTGTTAAGGGTGACCTACGCTTGGGTGGTGTATGGGGACTGTCCCAGTGGGAACAGGAAAGGCTGCTACAAGGCAGAAGAGGTCAATGACATGAGGACTTAAGCCTTTTTCTGCCTTCCCAGGAAAACTACACCTGGTTCTTCATTAATTTTGGGTTATAACCATATATCCTGTGGATGACTTTACCTGTGCGTGCCTACAGGAGTCTGTACGCACAGAAAGCCCTTCTCCTTAATGTCATGTGAAAAATATACAGAAATTATTTTTTTGTGTATTGTTCCACAACAGGAATCTTCAGTCTCTTTCTCTTTTCTAAAAAGATATTGAAAGACTTATGCTTTGTGGATCTATTTTGGGTTTAGAAAACTACATCACAACGCGATTCAGATCAGGGACTCAGAACAAGCCTCTTCCCAGCTTGTTGCTGTGAATAGCATGTGATCAGCATTCGCTTTGTCCTACCTCATCCCCTCTTAGACTAATAATTCCTTGGATAAAAATAACTTCTCAGGAAAAAACAAAACAAAACAAAACAAAAACAAAAAACAAACACTTGGATGAGTATGCACTTTTTGGGCATCAGAAAAATTCCTAAGCAGCTCCCACTACAGATGCAAGCGCTATCAGTGTGTGTATGCGGTTTATTTCATTGTACCATTATTGACATTGACAAAGAATTTCTTATCTCTAACTTTCAAAGATCAGCCAGACATCAACAGGAATTCTCTTCAATGAGACACGCTAGCACATGATGAAATTAGGTTGCAGTGTTGAGAGTTCATTAAAGGTGTTGTTCTGAGAAAGATATGCAGCCAGGTTTTTGCCAGCTAATAAATGACCCTGAATTTTTTAGTTATAGTATATTACATTTGGAATTGCTTCATAAATTGTGAGGACCCATTTTCATAACATTTATGCATGTGCACTGTTGTTCTCTGTTTCTAACAGATATTATCTCTGGAGCACACTGAATTACAGCATCTCACAGTCTCAATATTCTTTGAGATCAATATAATCTTTAACTCTCTTATCATTATGGTCTGTAGTAGAAGACACAGTATTTGCTGTCCCTGGGTTTTCACAAATTGAAGGCAATGGCATTGGGGAAGAAGAGTTTTAAGTAAAAGGTGCAGGATCAGGCCCATTCCGGTTCATACATCTGTAAATTGGTGTATTAGGGATGGATTCAGCTGCATACAGGGAGAACTGTATGGTTATTCCCTATACTACATCTCACAGAGTTCATGCAGTGTCTCGTTCCCCTCCCTGTAACAATCTGAACCTGAATTTGCATATTCTTCTAAAACAAAACAAAACAAAATACGGATCTTGAAAGAGGCATCTACACTTTCATTGCTGTGATATAAAGACTGTAAGTTCTACCTACAGATCAATCTCACCATGATAAAGAAAATCCTCCAATTTAATAACTAAATTCATTTTTCCTTTCTTGAACTAAATGCACAGTTATTAAAGCCAGAAGGATCACTGACAGTTTCTCCTAGCTTGCACTGTAAGCTGAAAATGGCATTCTCATCACACAATTAATTAATGTTCTTGATGCAAAGAGATATGGAATAGATTTACGTTCCAAACAATATTGAATAACTCTCATAACTCTCATGCAATATTGCTTTGGCACACTTCATGTTCCTGGAGTTAAAGTGCACATCAACAGCTCAATGCATTGATAACCTGAGTGTCAGTACAGCTATAAAACCTGATTCTCCTTGAATTTTGCAGTTTTCAGTACACTGATCTCCTGAAAATGGCTCCTTGTTGATGCTGTGAAAGTGGCACACAAATCAGAGGAGCTGAATGATACAATCTCCTAGAAAACCGGTTTTTCCCTTTTTATTTTTTTTATTTTTTTTTATTATTATTATTTTTTTATTATCCCTCTTTCATCTTTCTGAACAGGTGCCTTGAGAAGTATTAACAATTTTTGAACCTCTGAATGCAAACTCTTTGCTTTCACTTTTTCACTGCTTGGACCTTGTCCTCTCTTGGGTGAACCAGTCGCTTCCAAACTCAAGTCAGGTCTTTATTGGTCTCAATAGAGAAACTCTGGTCTTAAGGTATAATGTTAAATACCAGAATAGAATATTTTTTTAATGGCATATTGTTACATTAGAACAGAATAGAATAGAATAGAATAGAATAGAATAGAATAGAATAGAATAGAATAGAAGTAGTTCAGTTAGAAGGTACCTATAACAAACACCTAGTCCACCTGCTATTACTGTCCTCTATTTTACAATAAAGGGCAAGAAATCACAGAATCATAGAACCATAGCATTGTCTAGGTTGGAAAGGACCTTTAAGATCATCTAGTCTAACCATCAGCCTAACTCTGACAAAAAACCATCAGTAAAACATGTCACTAAGCACTATGTCTACTCGTCTTTCAAAGCTCTTTTGAGCAACCTGCTTTAGTGAGAGGTGTCCCTGCCCGTGGCAGAGGGGTTGGAACTCAATGATCTTTAAAGTCTCTTCCAACTCTAATCATTCTATGATTCTATGAAATACCTCCAGGGATGGAGGTAGCCTCCACCACTTCCCCAGTCAGCCTGTTCCAATGCTTAATAACCCTTCCAGTGTAAAAACTTTTCCTAATATCCAATCTGAACCTCCACTGGTGCAACTTGAGGCCATTTCCTCTTGTCCTATCAGCTGTGACTTGGGAGAAGAGACCAGGTCCCACCTGGCTACACCCTCCTTTCAGGTAGTTGTAGAGAGCAAGAAGGTCTCCCCTCAGCCTC
Source organism: Thinocorus orbignyianus (assembly GCA_013400375.1). NCBI lineage: Eukaryota > Metazoa > Chordata > Aves > Ciconiiformes > Thinocoridae > Thinocorus > Thinocorus orbignyianus. The sequence continues at coordinate 413,329 of VXBW01003496.1, read as the reverse complement.
CTTTTCTGTAAGCTGAACAACTGCAGCTGCCTCAGCCTCTCCTCATAAGACTTGCTCTCCAGACCCTTCACCAGCTTCGTTGCCCTTCTCTGGACCTGCTCCAGCCCCTCAATGTCTTGTTTGTGGTAAGGGGCCCAAACTGGGCACAGGACTTGAGGTGGGGCCTCAGCATTGCCAAGTACAGGGCAACAATTATTGCATAGCCCCTCAAGAGTGGTATTTTTTTTTTTCATTCAGGTATGCTTTGAATGCTTTGAATAGCGCTATAAAGACATATGGAGGTATTTGGGGGTGCGAGGTTTGTTGGCCTTGTGTTGAAGCATTACAGAGGACAGAAGACTGTCAAATGTGGTTTTGACATTGCTTGCTTGGCCTCAATACCAGCATTTTTATATTTACATGTCTTTTTTGTCTTTCTTTGTTCCCTTCTGTCCATCCAAACTAGACAATATTTCACTATTAATCAAGCTCACAAGCAGGCTTTATGCTTTCCCTGGGGAAAGAACAGACATGAATGTGCCCCTAGCTTTAGTTATATGGCAATATCGTAACAGCAGAATCTCCATTCACAATTTTTGAGCTAGATGCAGTAAAACAGGTGTGTTATCAGACTCAGTTCTACACTTAACCAGGCTGCTCTCCTGGTAAGATATGATCTAATATAATTTGAAAACAGATAACATCAATTGGGAGGAAAGTTTGTGTCAATAAGCTTAAGAGGTTTTTTTTGTTTGCCTAGTAGCACATTATTTCACTTCCTATTTGACTTGTAAAATACAAGTAAAATACTCGGGGTTTTTAAGGAAAAAAAATATCTATTTTCCATGTAGTGACCCTTACAGTGGTAATGCTATATTGATATCTCCTTTAAACTAGAATGGGATTCATTTCAGCAGATTTCAGGCATATATATGCATTTTTGACGTCGGTAACAGGACTTTCCTTCTCTGACTCTCCTCACAGCTAAGGGAGAAAAGCAGTCATTAAAAGGCATGTTCTTTCTGACCTAATTGAGAAGAATATTTAAGAATGTGATGAATAATGCTCTGGGTTTCACAAGATATATCAGGCAGATTTCCCCTGACTGTAAAGAGAAACTGGAATGACTTGCATAGATATAGATGTCTTTATTGTCAACATCTACACTTGGTCAGATGAATCCTATCCATTTTGAGTGACAATTCAGGAAGTCCATGATGGAACAGCGTTTCCCCTGGGTCACTATCCCAACCACTTTTTGGAAACCTGAAAAGCAGGTTTTGTCAAATGTCCCCCTGTACTTCCCAGCCGTTGTGCCCAGATCTCCTACCTACATAGAATCATAGAATCATTAGAGTTGGAAGGGACCCTAAAGATCATCCAGTTCCAACCCCCCTGCCATGGGTAGGGACACCTCCCACCAGAGCAGGTTGCTCCAAGCCCCATCCAGGCTGGCCTTGAACCCTTCCAGGGATGGGACATCCACAACTTCCCTGGGCAACCTGTTCCAGCGCCTCACCACCCTCACAGTAAAGAATTTCTTATGACTTATCTTATGACTCCCGAATAGGGTGCTAAAAAAAATAGACGCATGCTGGTCTACAAACTTTCATTATTTACTACTTAACCCATAAAGGTGTTATGCCATTTAGTAAAATCCTCAAAAGACCAGCCAGAGTCCTTGTGCTTAAAGTTGAGGGCAAAAAGAGTGTAAACAAACTGCAGGTCATCTCAGATCCTTCCTCCAAGTGTGTTTAATCTCTGTTGGAATCATCCTATCTTGTTGTTATGCATTTAGTACATGGTGTGCATGAAGCAGCAGAGAAGGATGTCCAGGTTGTGGTTCCTGAGTCACAAGTGGCTCATCTATGATAACTGTCACCTTGTGGCAGAACAGGAGTCTCCAGGCTAAGGCTAATTCTTGGATATGGGAGGAAGTTAGGCAGGGCTGCTGGAGGCAGGATCAGCCAACCCACATTTATTAGGCAATAGCGTGAATTTGTCAAGAGCTGTGGCTCTCTTGGCTGTGAAACACGACAGGAGTTCCCTCCATCTCTGCCACCCCATGTTCCCTACCTCTCTCCCCTATATGAAGATTTTGGAATGCGACACACAGAACCAGGGAGGTAGGATGGGAACAACAGTATCCAAAGAACATGGATAATTGCTTGCAATTAATACTGACAGTTGCACAACCATAATGTGAAAGAGTTCTATTACACAATCTCTTACATAACACCTAATCTTAACCTAATTCTGCTCCAGTGCATATGCCTTATTCTGAACTACCGTTGTCATTTAGGAGGAAAAATATCCTTATTTAAGTAAAATTAAAAATTGGATGTTGCAGCTCTTGAATTATTCAGGAACCTGATGAAAAAGCAACATTTCTGGTTTTACTGAGGTTTATTGTATTTAAGACATTTTTGCCATAATATCGTTTGCTATCTTAACTCCTGGGATACTGATGTAGATTATTAAACTGTGCCTGAAGTAATTTCTAATGGTTCTAAAAGGAGGCAAAAAATGAACTCCTTAACAGAAAATGACAGTACATTTCCCCTGCCCTAGCCTTTGATTTTCTTTTTCAGCAGGATATTCCCAATGAATTTAAAAGCATTCTATAATTCAACAGGCACTTTTACCAGTCTCAGCAACCCCAAGGTAATCTTACCCCTGTTAAGGAATGTGCCTCACTTTTGAGTGTTTTCATGAGCCCCGGTTCCATGTCATTGAAACACAACTGAGTAATTTAAAATAATTCAACGACTCAAAAAAAGATCTGCCTGGGTTAGTTGCTAGTTGCTGTTGTTGTTGTTATTATTATTATTATTATTATTATTGAATGTAACTGTAAAAATGTATTATTGAGCACATTTTGTAAGCACTCATCCCCTTAAGATCTGGAATCATTTATCTGTTGCTAACATGTGTCATGTTTTCTAATGGAGACCAAGGTCTTCTTTTACTTCTGGTGACAATTTATTAATAGGAGCAGATCATAAGGAGAAGAGGTGGGCTCCTTAAGAAGTTGCCCATATGTCTTACTACACAGATAGCTATTGAAAGAGATTTGTAGCCACTCAGACATAGCTGAACTTCTACTGGAAAGTCAGTTTGTAACTGGTCTCTAAAATTTTGCCCCATCTCCTGCGAAATGCAACCCAGAAGAACCCTACAGTACCTCCTGAATAGTCTTGAATATCCAACCTCTGTTCCAGAGTTTGGGAGAGCTGCTGATTGAAACACTGTACTTTTGTAACTCAGAAAAAAAGGTAAACAGTCCTTTCAATGCTGTTGTCACAGGATAGTAAGCATGAAGGCTTAGTATAATATGGTCTCAGTGTTTGTTAGGCTGGATGATGATTGAGCTAACAAGTTAAACTTCTCTCTGGCTGTCGTTAGTTATAATACAGCCTAGAAGTGATAACAAGGTGGGTCTTTGTGGCTGGAGCATCCTCTTCCCTGCAGTTAAAAAAGTTAACACTACCATCAGCTGAAGCTGGAAAATCTAAGCAAGTATTAAACCAAGTAGGACTCTATCTTAGAAAAGAGTCTGCTGAGGATGATTGTGATCTATACATTTACAAACTGTGTTCTGTTAAGATGAGATCCATATTTTTTCATACTGCAATAGAAATTACTACCTCAGGATGTTGTAAAGGCAAAAGAAAAAAATTAATCAAATTAACAGAGCATTCTATCAAAGTTATCACACATTATGGTCCAGGTAGTTTCAGCTGAAGGTGATGTAAATCACTGATTATCAAAGGATGAATTATCCTTCCTCTTTTTTCCTCAATACAATTCAGTGTTGAAAATAAGATTCTGGGAAATAAAAGTTTTGATGTGACCATGGACACTGGGCTCATGTTCCTGTGCTTCAACAAAAAGAAAAGGGTCCTAAATACTGGAGATTAAGCTAGATCAGGATTATCCTTCAAAGGGACAGTGCACTCCAAAAAGATTACAGCACCCTTCTATTTTAACACAAGCTGATATTCGGCTTGCATTACAAAAAAAAAGATGTGAGCATGGAATGCTGAAATGGCCTTTTACTGTGAAAACAGAAACCTTTTATCAAGTGTGTCAAGCGCATAATGCCCAGCCCCTCTCAGCTGATGGTGTGCTAAAGGACCACCAGATCTTCAAAGTCCTTTGTTAGCCACCATAACTTTTTTCATGGTTTTACATCTGCAGCTGCCATCCTTGTAAACATCCTACAACATCTACCAGAGACCCCCATACTCCCAGGAGCTAAAAGCTGAAGCAGTAAGTGTTCCTGTACCAGTATTTTACCAGGAGCAGATCCGTCATTGCTTACACACCAGAGGGCTGAAAACTATACTGGACATTTCTTGGTTAAATGTACGTTCTGTGACTTAATGTGAATATATGTTGATTTAGTTTCACTCTGTATGAATTTATGTCACTCAATTACAGGAGTAAAATAGGCTTTGGTTAAAAAAAAACACATTGGGACAGCAGCTATTGAAAGACATGCACGCTATCACTGTGCCTTGTAGATTTTTCTAATGTAAAGGCAAGCTTCAATTAGCTCAGTATGATATTCAGGTCATAACTGTCATAATGAAAGAATGAATCATTTTCCATTTCAGGAGAAAGGGTAACAAAAAGTGGCTATAATCGCTGACGTAAGTTCAACTTGTTGATATACTGAGAAGGACTTTCGTTTGAATTGTTTAGGTTTCAATCAGGTTTATTACTTTATTAATCAGACTAAATCAAAGTTATTACTCTGCCTTTTTAATCACTGCAGCTCTCTTGGTACCTGTTGAGGGGCCCATGAGGAAAGGAGAGAGGTGATAATTACAATAAATTTTTTTCAGTCACAATGAGTCCTGAAATTATCCAAATAATGTCGACAGGCGCTGGAAACTCAAATTCCCAATGTTTTCAGGAATAGTGGCCCTGTTTCACTCTTGTAGGACATATGAGGATGCTTTGTACCACTCTTTTACTCCATTTGGCAATAGAGTGATCATACACCATTTCCCTTTATACAGCAGAAGGAAGATGGGGGTACACGGCATAACTCAGAATGAAACCCAGTGTTTCCCTTTGTGAAGCTTAGCAGAAAAATTCTGCTTCTCACCATGCAGAAAAGCTCATTTTGCACTAAGGTGCTTCACCTGTCACTTGTGATTAACTTCCCATTCTATCCGATGTCTCACTTTGATTATTAATGATAATGCTTTGATTGATGATGGGTGCCTGCTAAAGACTCTATTGCCAAACAGGGAGCAACACTCTTGTTCAAACAGATACACGGTGGAGGGGACCAGTGCAACAGGCAGATGAGCCCATCTCTTCTTGAGCAAGGGTTTGGATCCAGCTCATGGTAGGATCTTTGCTTGGTGATACCTTTGGAAAGGGCTACAAATTTCTCAAAATAAGCAGGAAAAACAACTAGAAAAGAGCTCAACTTGAAAGTCAGCCTGTGTGGTGAAATCCATGGAATACCAGACCAAGGAAACACCTGACTGCCTTCTCTTCCCTCCTTGAAACACTCCAGCATTGTCACCAATGAATAGCTAACACATGTTAATTTCCCACCACAAGACACTGGTGGGACCAGGCACTGTAATTTTATCTCATGTTAACCAAGGCGAGGTCAACCCTCGGCTGCAGGGGAGGGAGGGGAGAAAGCTTAAAGTGCTGACCTCATTTAACTACTTTGCAGAAAAAACAACAGGTGTCTACTTTCCAATCAGATTTTACACTAAGATCATTATCACGCATAATTATATCATTATTAAAAAATAAAATGCACTTTAAAGGTACATATCCTAAAATCAATCAGATTCTTACTCTTGCCTCTGCTTATCTCTGATGTTCGTTATACCTTCTACTTTTATTTTTACAGAAGAGCCTCGGAGTCTAAACTGGGTTGTACATACACATTGTACAATATACATGGAGTAAATAATGTACCTGCCCCAAACAGCTTGCAATCTAGAAGGCAAGATGCAACAGGTGGGTGAAGCAAAGAAGCAGGTGGGAGTGGAGAAATCATAATGATATGATGTGTTAACACTTGTACAATTCATAGATGAATCATCAAAATAATTGAGTTACAGCTGTCTTTCCTCTCTGTCACATACGACAAATGGCGGAATTATCATTTTGTTTAGTTTGGGGTTTTATTCAGGCAAAAAGTCCTATATAGTTCAAAAGTGGATTTATTTAAATGAGATCTAAGCCTGTTCAAAGAACCAAGAATGGGCTGCTTGAAATGGATATGCAAGTTCAAAATGAACTATATTCCTTCATCTACCTCAATACACGGATTTTTACTACTGGTTAATTATTCAGCATTAATTTAATGAAGAGCTATGCAGAGGAGGGCCATGAAAATGATTAAGGGGTTGGAACATCTCTGCAATGAGGATAGGTTGAGGGAGCTGGAGTTGTTCAGCCTGGAGAAGAGGAGGCTCCAAGGAGACCTAATAGCAGCCTTCCAGTACCTGAAGGAGGCCTACAGGAAGGCTGGGAAGAGTCTGTTTACAAAGGCCTGCAGTGACAGGACAAGGGGCAATGGATTTAAATTGGAGAAGAGTGGATTTAGATTGGATATTAGAAACAAGTTCTTTACTCTGAGGATGGTGGAACATTGGAACAGGTTGCCTAGGGCAGTGGTTGAGGCCCCTTCCCTGGAGATATTCAAGGTGAAGCTTGATGCGGCTTTGGGCAACCTGGTCTGGTTGGGGTGCCCCTGCTGACTGCGGGGAGTTCAGACTAGATGACTTTTGGAGGTCCCTTTCTGCCCTGAACGTTCTATGATTCTGTGATTCTGTGATCTAAAATGGGACCTGAAGCTATGGTGAAAATCCAAATCACAGCAAGACGTAAAGGAGAAGGAATGTAAGTGTCCATATTTGCCTGAGTATCAGACATACCTCAGTTCCATTAATTGCTGATGATGATTACTCAGACAGAGAGGAAACCAATTCAGAGTGACCAGTAAGCAGAGAGAAGGACCCCAGTGAATCCCAAGGACTGAAAAACTGGGAGAATGGCAGGGGAAGGGCAGGACCTCTGGGGGAAATGGTACTGCATGATTTTGAGAACCTGGAAGCAACCTGATAAGAAAAATTCATTGGTGCTGATATATGGCTCTGCAGAGATACGCTTGACCACACACATGAAAGACCTGGTGATCTTATGCCATCTTTTCTCAGCACATAGGAAGAATCTCAGTACCCTCCCCTCTCCTCACATTAAGCTGAAGAACTCAGTGACTTGGCCTGCGCAGGATGATCCTGATGCTAGTACCTTTTGTAGTCACTGAACAAGAACAAACGCCTAAAAGCCAAAGCCGCCCTGTTATGTTAACCCTGACTGTAGTACAGTGCTCACCTCAGGCTGAAACATCACATCTTGATGTAGCTAATCCCATAATGCTGTAGAGTCTCTCTTGCCCAAAGTCTGTGAATCAAGATTCCAAAAGAACTAAAACAAAAGTCACTTTGACACATTACAGAGTGAATTCTCCAGCTCATGCTATGCCCAGGGTAAAATCAGGTAATCATCAGATTACAATTGTGTAGATTTCACACTTCGTGATGTAGGAATACAATCTACAGTCTGTTCCCATAAATAAAGACTAACATCCAATGACTCCAGTTGCATTATCCATGAAGCAAAATCTGATGCTTGTTTCTGTGTTTCATGTTGTACAACTCTGAGCTCACAAGCAATGCCAAACAAATAAATCTGTAAGAAATGCTTAAATTAAACCTTACCACATACCAGACAAATAGTTATAGTCGGGAATGGGGGAGAACTTTGACTGGAATTAACATGAGGACCCCTGAGACAATAGAGTTAGCTACAGCTCAGAACAGCCCTCCCAAGCAGAGAAATCCCCATCATATCGTTTAGACAAAACCCTTTTAATTATGCTGTGACGGGTGATGTCTCTGTGGGAATCAAACGCCCCATCTTCAGGGTTTCATCTTTCATAATGAACATGTCCAGTATGAGAAAGCTGTAGGTTTGTGGGTATGCAAGTAATGAATGGCAGACAAATTAGAAATAACAAGTTAGTACCCCATATCTCTCAGTGAACCACAGAAGCGCACAGATACTTTTTAATAAACAAGTCTTTTGTAGTTATGTGTTGCCATAGAAGGAAGCTACACATGTTATCAGAATTTATAAATGCAGTGTTCAGAAATGGGTTGTAAGATTTGAGATAATTTTTGCATCTCAGAGGAAAAAAAAAATTCTTTGAAACTAACCCACAACTTACTCTTGCCCTGATATTCATATTTTATCGACGATCTCACTTGACGTACATGTTTTTGCTTGGGATTTTGACAAAGATACTTATCATTTTTGCAGCAGGCTTTGTAGACCTTGGTGGGTTTAATCTCAGTTTGACATCTTGTGCATTAAGCACATCTTTCTCTTTTTGGGTCTGAATAGTCACATGTTTCAGGAGCAAAGCTCTAAACAGTGTGGATATTTTGGGGCCAAATGAAGTTGTATTAATGATTAAAGGTTAAGCTGAAGTACAGTTTGCTTGACGAGTTTTAGGGAAGCAAGGTAGTTGAAATCTATCACATTATACAATTAAACTACTGTCATTCTAGAGATGATTGGCAAGATTTCACAGTTGAACTTCATGATTCAACAGTCAATTTCCAAATATATAAAAATTAGGAAGGATGTTGGTTAAAGCTTTGCAGTGCCGCAGGGAAATAAGTGTTCTGGCCTCTCTTCAGAGTTGCCAAAAACACTGGTTCTTGAAAAACGTGAGAAGAAGTCATTGCGCTTGTTGTACGGGTGGGTAAAAAGATACAAGGAAAACTAAAAAGTTGCATGGTAAAATAAAGATAAAGTGAAAATACGCACCAGAAGCTTATTAGTAATTAAACTGGAAAAGATGAATGTCACAAGAACCTGTTATGAACATTTCACACTGTTCACTGGGAGAATCTGAAAGACTTTGTGGTCCTACATGAGAAATACTCAAGTGGAATATACTTAATTTCCCTGGGGGCATCTCAGTTGCACTTTTCAGAGGGAGGACAGGCCCTAGATCATCAAGTTGGGCTGTGGTAACAGGTCTATGCTCCCTGGTTGTTAAACCATGGCTTGGAGAGGACATGGTGTCTTCTCATAATCCAGGTCACTCCCAGTGACTCTAGAGTTATTTTTCCTGGGTCTTTTCATTTCGGAGTGGTGAATTGGGCAGCTGGGACCCAGGAAAGCCTCAGAGAGTTTCATATCTTGTCTTCCTTCTTTCCCACAGATACTTACTGCAGTTAAAATAAAATCAATAATAATGATTAAAAAAAAGGCAAAAAGCTGTAGCCCAAAGGCTGCTTTAGTTTATCTCATGCTGAAGACTGTGGTGATGGAAGGTGCTGAGCACCTCCAAAATCAGACTAAACACATTCAACAAGTGGGTACAGCCTCCTTGGTTTGGTGCTTGAAATATTAAAGAGGCTATTTAGAGTTGTTCTAACCACACCAGAAGAAAATGTTTACATTTGCTCAGTATACTGAAGTCTAACTAAAAACTAAAAAATGCAAATAAAAGCAAAAACTGCTCTGCATTTGAAAGGTAAACATGAAGAAAATATTTTTCTTTGGGTAAAAAGTACTTATCTATATCTTTTTTTCTTTTATTTTTGTTTTTTTTTTTTTCTTAATAAAAGGTGCTTCCCTTTAAAAATACTGCCTGATTGTAAGCATGTTTTCGTATCTGAACTTCTTTGACAGAAAAATTTTAGTCAAGTTGCAACTTAGAAAGTACTTTATTTCATAGCAGAGCAAGTCCTACAGCCAAAAGAGAATTAAAATCAGAAGGCTTGAATTTTTTCAATTGATGGTCTCAACACTCAACACTCAACACCTCTCAACAGTTTCATCATAACTTTTGGATGAGCTTTAACCTAAACGGCCAGTCTTCCTGACTTTTCAGTACATAAAAATTGTCACATGGCCAAAGGCCACGCAAGGTAGGTGAGGGAGGGACAGCAGGGAGGTGACATCTGCTCCCAAGGATCCCACCTCTCCCTCCACATGAGAAGAGACTGAGACAGGTAAGTTAGTGCATCCTGGAACACCTTACATTCAGCAATCTTGACCAGTTACGCTCTTGTTCACGTACTTTACCCAAAGTCCATGCTTTTGAGAACATAAACATAAAGGGCCTGATATAAAGTGCACAGATTCCAATGTAAAGTTCATAGCAAAGACATTTCAAGACAAACATGCTTTCACTCTTTCTATAAATTTCTACAAAATATATATCAATGAAAGAAGTACCTGTATAGTAGCTATTTGCGTTTAAATTATCAGAGGATGTTTGTGGACAGGTTTATATTTTCAATGCAAAACAGCCTTCGTATATCCTGGCTACATCAGGATTAAAAGTCTCAGACATAAACTTTGTCAAGTGCAAGGGACAGCATAAATGACTGTTGATTCATATTCTTTTAGGCCTGTAAAGTTATAACTATGTAATATGAACACAGGCTCTTTAGGGTAGTTTAGAGCCAACCTGGAACCATTCCAGCCTGCACTGAAGGATTTAATGGCATAGTTTTTATTTTCTGCTTAGTGCAGTGTACCATTAATTGAAGGTAATTGTCAAGAGGAGACTGGCTTTCAAAAACTACATAGCTCTCAACTGTTCTGGTGCAGAATGGATGTCCTGAGTTTAGGATCACATTTCCCCCATGCTCCACATTACATTTGTCTTGTCACACAATTGTGTGATTGTATTCAACTAAATAGTTATTCCGTGCTATTACGGCATTTCAAAATGGGGACTCAAGTAACACTGCAGGGAAAGACAGAGAGAGAGGAAGAGCTGGGTTTGTACTGGGATGAGGACTTGTCTGCTTGAGCTAAACAAAACCCTGAAAGATATCACGGGTCCAAGGTATTTAATGGAGCAGCTCATTTGTTTGGCCGAAGAAGGAAGCATTGCAAAGTGAGAGAAGCAGTTTGTGGGAGAAGTGCATTAAATGGAAGAATTAGCTTGTTAGCGAAGTGCTTCAGCAATCAAAAAATGTGCTGTCAGACCATGCAGTGTTTCCCCACTCCCAGGATGACACGTGAACATGAACCACTTCTCTACATCCTCTGCTTTTCTCTGCATGAGGACAGAAGAAATTTGTTGTCCTCCACCATGTTCTCCAGCTTGAAGAGTCAGAAGACCAGGACTGCAGGGCACTGCACCACATAGACAAAAGTTGACTTTCTGATGTCCGTCCTCCTGCTTTGCATGAAGGAGTTACCATAATTTTCTTAACTGGTATAACATTGCTATTTATTATGTCTACTGCAGTAATTCCCAGAAATCTCAGCCATGTTCCATGAACCACATCATGCCAGGTGCTACACAAATAAAGAGAAAAACCCTTGCCCCAATCTGGAGGCCATTTGTGTCTCAGGGTGTAACTTGGCCCCAAACCTAGAACTTAATTAACATTGATGTTGATGAGGTGTGAGGGAGAATGGAATCTGGTCCATCCTTCCACAGCTGCACTGGCTTTGCAATGCGAAAAACCAAGATGAGCCAAAAGCGATTAAGAAATTATTTTTGAAACTGTAGTCAGCACATGTAACCACAGTTAGACAACAGGGATCAACAGATCTGCAATGTAAGGAGGTTTGAGTCTTACATAGCTACTTTAAAAGTAAATTTCCCCTGTGAAAGTCCCTCCTGATTTTATCAGCAAATTTATCAGCCGCATCAGCTGAGAGGCCAGGAGTGTGATCAGCCATGGAGGAAGATCTGTTCCTTGTGTCTTTTTTCTTAGAAATCATTTATTTGGGTTTTGTAAAAAGAGGTTGGTTGTTTGGTTTTTTTTTCTCAGAGGCGTTCTTTGGATGAATATGGGGGTAGTCATTTGATTACAGATAGAATGAATGCACCTGTTTCTAGCAGAAATGCCACCTACCATAATTTAACCAAAATATATGGGTGATCGCCATTATAAATCTCCCTGTGTGACCTTCATAGGTGGTCTCTGTGCTTAGGCATATACAGGTGGCTAAATCCTGAACAGGATCAAAATGGAAATTCCAGTTGGTGTTTTCAAACATTGCCTGAGTGAGTGCTCTTTATATAAGTACAAACTTCTTGAACATATAGAGAAACAGTGTTTGTGAGTGTGTGTATGTCTATATATAATTAGCTTTCAAGGGACTCATATATAGATGCTGCACAGTCTGTAATTCATTAGCTAATAACTTCGCAAAATTTCCAGGCCACTGATGGTAGAAATAATACTTTACCTGGTCAGGGCTATTTGGAATGAAAAGAAAGTTGGCTTATATATTTTTGAAAGGAAGAAAAAAATCAAGTTATGCTGGGTGAAACATAAGACTTCCCTGTGGTGGCCTTGTTGTTCCCTTCATCGGACTCATGATCTCACTCTCATTATAAAAACATTTGAAATGCTGTCCCAGGGTGCCCCAAAATCCACTGCTGATCAAGTATGGAGAGAACCTACGCCTGCAAACAGAAGATTAAGGCAATTTGCTATCACATATCCCTCCCAAAGACAGAACACTCATTAGCTTTAGAAGGGTTTCAGCTGCATTGGGTGAAATTTTGGACTCAGCAAGCAGAGCCTGAAACATTTCTTTAAGGTCCTAAAGCTAAACCCCTCAATTGCTTTTAGTTTTACTAGAACTTAATGGTTGTATTCATGAAGGAGATGCCATTACTTTCACTAGACTTGTGCTCTCTCACAAAAGCAGAGACATAGGACCAAACTGGGAGTTCAGTGGTGCTGTACACAGCACAGATCTTCTTCAAATCAAAAAGCAAGAAGATTTTTGTATGACTGCATGTGTGCTCACGCACATACAAAATGGCATTTTGCTTTTCGTGTCTATATTTACATATAGACCTGTCATCTCCAACATATCTTCTAAACACATCCTGTAATATTCTGAAAACACAAGGGTAAAATGATAGCTTAAAAACTGTTTGAACCACTTGCTGCCACGATACTGAGGAGCTGTATGTGAAAACAGAAGAGCTCACCTATACAACACATTATCTAGTACAGCCTCATAAATCATCAGTGATTGGAAGAAGGTGAACTAATTCTGGTATATGTTTTAACAAATAACAAAAGGAAATCTCCATTTCCTTTGGTGCCCCCCAACCAAAACAAATGGTACCAACCAGTAGCTTTTAGTAATGTTTACAGTTGACTATCGTTTGGGCTCTTTGGGTGATTAATCGGAGATATGGAAGTAGGTAAACACAGTGCTATTAGCTTGTCTTCACTGTATTCTGATACAGACCAAGCTCTGCATAATGCAAAGGACATGAAATTCTTAAAAGTTCAGTGTTTGGGAATTTAAGTGATTGAAGAAAGTAATAGCTCTAATGCATTTTGCCACTTGCTATGTACTTTTGTGGAAAATATATTGATAAACTGGAAAAATCTTTAAAGGAAAAAAGATGTAAGAATTTGTACTGAGGAAGAGAAAAGGACAGGAGAGCAGGTGTTCTTTTATATGGGTTATGATCACCGTGAGATTTTATTCCCATAATTAAGAGGGGTGTGGGGGAAATAGAGGTAAAATGATTTAGCAAAATGTTGCTCTTTCATTCTGACATCCTTGTCTGCTGGCTGAAACATTTATGAGTTTATAAAAAATACAGGTTATGAAAATAGGAACTCTCTTGTATGTCTTTCTAGATGATTCATTTAGTGTTTCTGAAGAAACTGCAATTTATTCACAGATTATGTAGTTCATTTACAGCATGTTTCCACATTTGTAACCTACCAGCCTTTTTCTCTGAAGAGCAATAATGGAAATGTAAATGTGAAAAGAACTAGTTAAAATCAACAGAGCAGAATCAGAAAAGATGTCAGTAAAAGGAACAAAATAAGAAACAGAGAAAATGCACATTTATCAGTTTAGCTGGAAAAAAATAAGTATATAGACACACACACACATATATAAACATTCACTTAATTGCAGTTCTTTATGAAACAAAGGGAGATATCTAGACATATGTGCTGATGTTCAAGTTTTGCCAAGGTTTCCTTTTGAGCCAATGTTGTGGCATTTTATGAGTTGAAGTATAAACTGAACATTTTCTTTTCCCATGCTGCCACTGGCAAAGTCCTGGATCAGTGTCTGGAAGAACCAGACTGTATCCTCAGCTCTACTCCTTTGTGACCATGAAGCAGCCTCTTCAAACATCATCATCTCCACTTTCCATGGTAAACTTTAAATGCACGCTCTGCTTAAACTCCAAATTTTTTTGACTGTCTGTGCCCATAAATGTTACCTAAAGCCTCTGGAAATTGCCTTAATCAAATAGTACTGAAAAAGGGAAAGTGAAAAAAAAGACCTTCTTCCTCCCTTATAGTTTGCATCTCCCAAACTTCAAATTATTGTTTGTGCTCCGGACAAGCATTTTTAAAAGATGAGATTTCTTCTGACATCTACTGCAGTATATTACTAAGTCTAATTATCACACCAGTCAACTGAAGTGAATTAGTGCAAAATCAATCAATCAATCAAACAAACAAACAAAACCCAAACCAAACCAAAAAAAAAAAACAAAAAACCCAAGAAAAAAACAAATGGAATACAGTGGACTAAAACCAGTATAATGTTATAAATCGTAAGTAAATAAATTATGCTTTAGAAATTAGTGATGATCTTGCTGGTTTAGGTCAAAGAACCTGGTAAATTTGGTAAATTATGCTCATACTTTTGTATCGCACTGGTTGCAGCCTAATATTTCCAGTACGGTTTGTAGTGGGAATATACGAAACAAGCCGTTTCAAACGCATTGCTGAATTTGACTGAGTTTAATGAAGTGTGGGGGAACTGCAGCAATGGAAAAACTGACTCAACAACTAACAAAATCAACAAGAGAGACAAATATAAATAAATATCTAGATGTGGGGTTTCCGCTTGCCTCATTCTCAGAAAAGACGGAACATCCGTGCCAACACAAAATTCTTCGAATTTTGACATGAGACCTATTGTAAGGCTGATCCATAGTCAGCTGGGGTAAGTGGGAACATTTAAGTTGTTTTTGTTAGTTTTTGGACAAAGATTGAAATTGTCAGGTGTGAATATAGGACAAAGTTCTGCGCAGGCAAAATTTTTGCTGTCCAAGAAAAGAAATAGAAAGTTTAGTAGCTAATAAAGAGTGTAGCTAGCCAAAAAATTGTTGTATCTTGTTATGAAAAATATAATAAAAAAAGATTGTAGAATTACAGAATGGTTCAGGTTGGAAGGGACCTTAAATATCTATCCCACTAGACCAGGTTATTCAACGCCCCATCCAGCATGGCCTTGGAAATCCCTGAAGAGTTTTCCAAGCAGCTCTGAAGAGCAGTAATTAAGTCTGTGCAGAATTTCCAATGAAATATATCTTTAAAATGAAAATAAAAAGCATCTGGTATATTTCTGATATTACAGTTATACTTGAAGAAAAAACGGACGTGAATCAGGGCCTGTTCTCAACTTAATGTGAATATATGACTCCCATTGGTGATAAAAGGAACTTCACATTCATGCCAGAAGGAAATCGATGGTTATTCCATATATGAAATATGAAATGACCCCTCTGAATACACACAACAGGAATAAATACATGGAAAAATTGTCTTTCTGATATCATTAGCTCAAAAAATATCTTAGTTGATTTGAAGTAAAATTTCCTGAGTTATTAATAATGACTTGATTTAGTAGAGTATCCGAAATGTGTATTTGTAAGAAAAAGTACACTGTGAGAAAAATTGAAGAGTATCATAATATCTCTTTCTGTGGGGTTCATTAGTTTTTCTTCATGTACCACAACTGTCGCTAAAAATATATTTTGAAGTGTTATATAATTTATTATGTCCATTAGTGGCCACAAATAAGAAATTAGCATTCCAAATCCTACATTATGCTAACACATATATTAAAAACTATATATTAAAAACTAGCATAAGGAAACAGCAATTCATTAAAGTAGGCACTGGGTGAGCTCCAGAAACAGTTACTTGTTCAACACACAGGAGAAATTTTCATCATGTGATTCATTACTACAAATACTCCTCAGTGCATTGAGAATCTAATTTTCATCTCAAGAGTAGCAATGTTAAACAATAACAAGACTTCTAAAATTAATGGATTTATATCAAGCTAAGGAAGTGATTGGACCCATCCTCCACAAGTAAACTGTCTGCCTTCCCTCCTTCTTGTGAGTGCAAAATAACTATGTTTCTGCTCTCCAATTAGATAAAACTAAAAAATAAATCGCAAAAATTTTTCTAGTTCAAGAGCAAGTTACTTCGAAGTTTCATAAGAGAATTCAAAAAACAACCAACGAAATCACCTCCACAAACAAACCAAGAAGCTTCAGGCAATGCCAGCCCATTTAAACAGAGTATTAAAATTGCATCTGAACTCAAACCATAACTCAAATATAATCTTGAACCCAAGCATAAAACAGTTGTTTCCAAATAATTCTTCTTTGTTGATTCACTGAAACATATCATAAATCTTTATTTTGTAGTTGTTTTTTCCATTCCAGTACTTACTACAGGGAGAAAATGCAATGTGTGTGAATAAGAGTAAGATGAGTATTACTGAAATATTTTCTACTCATTCAAGGACTAATCTGAGCTAAGTATTCAACATACTATCCTTCTTGATGTTTTTCACACACCTTTTCTTTTCTTTTCTTTCCTTTCCTTTTCTTTCCTTTTCTTTTCTTTTCTTTCCTTTTCTTTCCTTTTCTTTTCTTTTCTTTTCTTTTCTTTTCTTTTCTTTTCTTTTCTTTTCTTTTCTTTTCTTTTCTTTTCTTTTCTTCTCTTCTCTTCTCTTCTCTTCTCTTTTCTTTTCTTCTCTTTTCTTTTCTCTTTTCCTTTTTTGTTGCCCCTTTTTTTTTTTTTTTCCCAATAGACACCGTGCTTTCAGACATAGTTGTGTTCATACCTGCCAGAAAAGTCTTTCCCTCGCTGTTCAGCATCTCTGCTGGGAATTCACAGGGATGGCAAAAATAATTTCATAAGGGAAACCGCATGGAGACTTGCTGCTTGAGAACAAGGAAAGATGATCACTCATAAAACACAGGTAGGAAATGAAACAAGAAAGCTATCAGATCCAGACTTCCTCCACAAATAGAAGTTACCAAAACAAACAC
>VXBW01003496.1:366873-390362 GCA_013400375.1 Thinocorus orbignyianus | reverse complement strand
TTTTTTTTTTTAAATCAGTGATACTGGAATCAATCTCCCTTTAGCTTCCTACTGACTTCCTACTTTGGCATGTTCTAGATTGATCTGAAACTTATGTCTGCCTAAAATCTGACCCAAAATGTCCCACAGAGATTAATTTTGATGTTCCTTGAAAAGCGTAAATTCTTTTCAGAGAATCGAGATTGTCACAAAAAGTATAAATGAAATTTTCTTTCTTAAGACAATAGAATCTAGAAGGGTACCTTTACATGTCAGCATGCAGAAGACTGTCATTTACAGTAGAGTTACTGAGGGTTGCTCTGTATAATATAATGGGGACATCAAATAAGGGTAAGTGTAATTAATACATAACATTAGTAAGAGTCAATTTTAATTCTCTTCTTGTGGCCATCTGGCATTATCATTATTTTATTTTTTAATTTCCTGGTGATATCACGGCCTTTACTAGACTTCTTATATGAATGAGATAAGCTGTTGCGTATTTTGATTTGAAAGCAAGAGGAATGGTAATTAAGTAATTTGAAAATGAAAAGAGCTTAATCAAGGGGACTTATACAGTATGAAACTGTGCAGAATGTCCATCTGCATTTGAGAAACACTCTCCTTCAAGATCTCCTGGCAAAACAAGGACAGGCTGATCCTGGTGACATTTCTTTGTAGAGCAAAGACTCCATGGAGATTTCTAACATGACACCTCAAAGTATCGGTACAACAAGGGGATGAAAGGTTGTTTTTTAATGTATGGTTTTGGACTGGGAATACCAAAGGAGCTCTAGTCATTTTGAATCCAAAGTGCACATCAGGTTGTATGTTGAGTTGATAACACCACTAACACCAAGTTCACTCGCTCGTCCCACTGGTTTCAATCCTATGGCTAAGTCTTTTCCCACCCTGGGACCCAGCCTGCTTTGCACCAGCCCCATCTCTGAGTAGCCATTGGCTCTGGGGCAAGAAAGGTCATAACAGAAGAGACTGTGGTGCTGTGAAGTGTGTGAAATCTCCCATGGCTTCATGCTCAGAGGAGATGTGATAGAAGGATTGCTTCCCTGATGCAACCAAAGCCATAACTTTCTGCGATTGTCTGAGCTGGATCCTTCACTATGAAAGTTGATGCTGGAGCTCATATCCAGGCAGATGAGAAACTCGGAGACATCTAAGCAAAGTGACCATTTACCAAGGGGATCAAGGTGCTACATTTCTTCATTAAACAGGTAAAATGTCCAATAAAGAATAGTACAATAAAGCAGACACAGGTAGAACTTGTTTTTCTTCTTGTGTCATTTGGCCTTTGTTTCCTGGGACATATAAAAACTACATAGGAAGAGAATATAAGAATGATACCAATCTGATTGTGTATTAATGACACAGGTCTATTCAAGGATCATGACAAAGAAGGCCTCAGTGACACTCTGGGATCCAATCGTTACAGAACTCAAAAAAAAAAAAAAAAGAGGGGAAACTGGATTCTAGTTCTAACATCCCAGGGTTTGCTTGTCCCATAGCTTACCCGATGACTGGTAAAACAATAAATACAATTGATGTGGGGACCAAAGCTCAAGACTGTTTCCTTCTATTTCAACATCATGACAGTCAGGTCACAGATACATACAATCATAGGATCCCCATGGCATGAACCCTCAACTCTGGCCTCTGCAGCAAGAAACCACATGGCTTTGTTGCAGTTTTGACATAACCTGCTAGCTTGTGATTAGGCAATGCCTGTGGACAAAAGATGATGGAAGTTTGAAGACCCTATGGATAAGGAAAGAATGACATTTGGGACATCCACATCCTGGACAAACGATCCTGTATACATAATGCCTAGATAAGAGAGAAAAGAACGAGGTCTTGTGTTTCCTTTCCAACTAATATACATGTGTATGTGTGTCTAGTGAGATACAGATTGTCATGGCCATTTTTCTATACAGATTATGGTAATGATTAAATGAGCGTGAATACGGACATCTGAAAATGATAACAAGTAGGGGAAATTCCATCCTATTCTGTATCTCTATCTTTTCTGTGAACATTACTCTGTTATCTGCAATATGCAAGCCTTTTGAATAGGTGCTATTAATTTAATATGCATTTATTCTTTCTGATCTTTCTTTAATTTTAAATTAAGTGAAGTCAGTGATCAAAGAAAGGCCAGAATAATAGCCCTGTAGGTTGATTTTTTTTTTCCTTTTCTTTTCGTTCACAGAAAGCAATGAGTAGAAGCACTGTTTTTTCTGGGCAGGTTCTGCAATATGTACCTTGGTGACAATATGGCCTGCAGTAACACTGAAGTACATGAGAGCCACCCAAATAAACAATTACCAAGTGGAGTAAAGGCCTATGATCAGCTCTAAACACCCTTATTTACCTTTTGTGTTTCAGCAGTTGCTAAGAGCCTCAAGCTTATTGCTCTAAGCCATTAAACTTGGAGCAGAAAGATGATCCCTGCCCCAAAGAATCTGCAGTAAAATGTTGTTTAACTCTGTATAATTTAATCTCCTTAAGAGTGAAAGACATTTGCTCACACACCCAAACTCTCTTCAGCGGAATATTTAACTATGTTCTTTAAGAATCATGGCCAAGACTAGAACCATTCATGAGCTACTAAGTTATCTGTCATTCTGCAGAAACCAAAGTAACATCCATTGCAGAATCAAGTCCCAAACATTACTCAGGAAAAAGTGGGTTGAAAATTTACCAATTCATTTCTTATAAGCCACTGTGAAAGCAAATTGTTTTCAGACAGACCTCTCTAGTGTGTCTACAGTTTTATACAGAGAGATAAGCTCTGAGGAGACAGGATACAGTCTTTGTTAGATTAACCAGTATGGCGGGGGCGGGGGGGAGAGAAAAAAACCAACAAAACACCAAGTTCTGAGGCACAACAGAGCTTCATCCAGTCAAAGGGTTTGTACATCAGAAAGACGGGAGATGTATTTCTTCCTTTTTTCCTCAGTTATTTTCACCACCTCAAAACTTACCTTACATCTGTAGACAATATCAGCCAGTGATGTGACGGGCTATAAGACGCCCAGCCTCAGGACACAACTCAGGAATGAGTCACCTTTAAACAGAGGTGTCTCCTTGGGGCCAGGAGTTTAGAACTGAGAAATGAGTTTAGGAATTTCTTGGAAGTTTTCCCTAGTTGACTTGCCATTCTCTTCGTAGCTAAAGACACTAAACATGGAGAGCTAAGGTTTGGGTTCTGTGTGCTGGGATGGCCAAGGTGGTCAAAGTAACTTCTTATCCAATCTGGAAAATTTTATTTTTTTTAAATGTCATAGGGGATGTTAAAATCTTTGAACCCGATTTTCTTCAGATTTTGAGTTGTGACATGTATTAACCACCTAAGTTGCAAAGCCAGTTTCAGTTTTGTTAAATTGTTCTACTGAGAGAAAATTTTTTGTTGTTGTTGAATGTGGACTAAAAGAAAGCCTACTATCAAAAACTTCATTTATGTTCCTAAAATCAGTTATTTCTGGCCAACATTTGCTTCTTGGTTTACATGTACTGTGGTCAGAATTATTTGTCACTACATTGGATCAGTCACATCTCTGTTAGCATTCAGTCCATGTCTCCTTCTACCTCCTGAAGTATCTCTACCTTTATCAATCCTTATTCTTTTTCAATTCATGATACCTGAAATAATATGAAACTGTGTTGTAGTTAAGGTTTTTATTTACTGTTTTCCCAACAGGGCTTTTTTTACCAGCATGACATTGAGTTTGGGTGCCTTGGACTGTGTTTGGCATTGTTGGTTGTGTTTCAGAGTGTAAGTTCTTCTCTGCTAGAGAACTGGGGAGATGGAGAGAGACATCCTCTTCATGTGGCCTCCTCCTCCACCTTACAACATACAGCATATGAGAAGCAGCCCAGGGAGTGGTCCATCTGCAGAACTGAACCCAGATCTGTGTTACACTTTGAGTACTGTATTTTTTTTCATCTGAAGGTACTGAGGAGTTCAGCAGAAAATTGGGTTTTATAACAATCTACCACCTCCGCCTTGAATAATGGGTAGAACTTAAGTGCTGTTGATTTTGCAGATGTATAATATAGTTTTTTCCCTCCTCACTACATTCTGGGGTGGGTAATGGGAGTTACTCCTTTCATTGGTATACAATAGGTTAAGACAGAAACCATGGACTATTATTTGCATCCACTGGAAGGGATGATCTGGGCAAGTGAAAATTCAGGCATGAATTTCTGTTTCTGGAAAGCACCGTTACCATTTGGAAAACTTTGTTTGTTAAATCCCACAGGATATACAGATAAACATCACATCCTGATATCAGTGGAAATTATCCCTGGTATCAACAATAAGAGTAATTACTTACGGAGAGAATCACCCCACCTAAATTTAGTTATCTACAAGTCGGGCATCTAATCTAAGCTAACCACCTAGGCTCCCTCTGTAATGAACAGACAGAAATAGGCACAGGGAGACTTGTTTTATCCCAAGATAAATGTCCTGAGATATGTAAACTGAATCACCTTCCAGTGGTGCCTATCTCTCTTTATTGACTACAGAAGGAACATAGATAATTAGCCATGACTAGACACCTAATTTTTAGATACCTAGACACCTAAACTTTAGCAAGATGAATCAGAGACGAGTGATTACTGCAAGGTAAACTTCCTCCTACCCATTCATCAGTGAGAGAATGTCTGACGCCTGAAATATAAAGCTTGGATCATTTCCAAAACCTTCTTTTTCCTTCTTGTTTAGAATTTTTTATTCTCCTGCATAGTGCTTTATCTCGTATTGCCTCATCTTCAAGATATTCTGCTGGTGGTTTCACTTATGCAGTTTGTTAGTTTTGCAGTTAGGCTGTGCACAAATTGCTATTTTTATTGAAAGACTTGAAACACTGCTTTCAGAAAGGGAAAGGAAAACACGTGATAAATACATATTTTAAAACAGTATAATATCATCATCTGTATTTTATTTCCTTTTCTTCTAAATCCAATGTAGCTTTATATACAGCTTCTATTTCCTACAGGATTTAAAAAATTACATCTCTTTAAGAAGATCTGTGCCTACAAATAAATCCAGCTTCGTTTTATTGCAGTGCTTGATATAATTTGTATAAGTTACAGCCTAATAAAAGATAGGGGAGCAAACTTCAAGCCATATCATCTGTTTCCCCCCCCCAGTAGAGATATAAAATTATATTTGTTCTGATTCTTTTCATGTGGTTCATCAGATTAGGAAATTTTATTAGACCTCCTACTTCAGGCTTGTAACAATACGATCCTTCCTATGCCAATAAGTGAAGCTTAGAGAAGTTCTGATGCGCTTATAAGCAATGTGGAAAGTATAGTCTGGAAAGGCATCTTCGTTTATTTAAGCACATACTTACTACAAGATTAAAGTTATTTGCTTACATGCTGTCCTTAATATGGATAGGCTCAAAGGCATTTCCATGCATTTTCCTGAATAGGAAGCACATTCTCAGATAAGCAATGAATTTTCATTATTGTTTATATCATGTTAAGAATATTAATGTTATATGTGATAAATACACACATATAGAGATAGAGCCTATTAAGTAAAGTTCATAGGGTCCAATGTAGGGGCAAAAGAGTTGAATAATGAGCGAATAAAAAAATCATACTTTTGGGTTGAAATTTCCATATAAAATTTTGCTCACATTTCAAATGCAAACAAGTCATAGTTGTTACTCTGGATTGTGGCACATTTTATCCTATTGTTGTCTGTACTCGGGAAAACAGATATTTAGGTAGAACCACGTATGTTTCTCAGAATCAAAATTTCTCGAAGATTCCCTTGGTGGCATAGAAAGCCATGTGCTCTCACAGGTGTAGACTAATTTTTCCAAATCTTGTGAAAAGCAGTGAGTTTTTTTGTAAGAAAATATAGAATGAATGAAGAAAAACAATCAGTTGGGTAGGGCTTGCACTGTGTGAGTTGGCTGCTCAACCACAGGTAGTGAGGAGTAAAGTGCAAATTTTTTTGATAGCAAATAACATCAAGGTCATTTAACACTTTGGTGTTCTTGCAAATATAGATGTTGAAATTCTTGGACCAGGTCACAAACCAAGGTAAATTCTAATGGAATTTGAAATTATCACAGACCTTAGGGAGCTAGTTTCTGTTTTGCCATCTTGGAGCACAACAGTGAAAACAAATCATGAAATTACTATGATAAAACAAGCTGAACTTTCTTTAACAGATAGTTGGGTATTATTTTCTGTTTCTGAAAGGCCTGAAACCTTTTCTTTCACAGGGGAAAAAAAAAAAAAGAAAAAAAAAGAAAAAAGAAAAAAGAAAAAAACAACTGTGGTTTTGTGGTTAAGGCACTGAATTTAGACTAGGCAGTGCTGGATTCACAGCTTTACTTTGGCATGAGGCTGGGAAAGTCACTTTTCTGTCCCGTAGCAATACTTTGGTGCATGCCTGGAGGTAACAAAACCGTTGGTCATCCCAGTTAGTGAGCTTAATTGAGAGTATCTATATCTGCAGGATGAAGACCTTAATTTCTCTCTGACTCCCTTCCAAAGGTATACATTTTATGTATTGTACTAAATCTACATTTAAATAAAGAATACTTCCTCCTTTTTCCATCTCTATTTGCACTGTATGTTTGAATAAAGCCAGTGAAACAGCCCTTTGGTTCTGCTCGGCTTCATTTGAAATGCAGTGTTCAGTATTGAGGTAAAAGGCTTAAAAAAGAGGTGAGACAGGCGAGTATCCAGAGGAAGGGAAAAAAGAAAAGAAAAAAAAAAGGCATATCTAGAGAAAAGACAGCAAAACTGGGGCTTACTTAAGGTTCAGAAGGCAAGAAATACATTATCAGTCATCTGCTATGTAAAAAAAAAAAAAATATCTGAAAAAGGAAATCTGTTCCTTCATGCACTTGTCAACAGGACAGGACAAGGAAGGATGGGTTGCACTGCATGACCCTCCCAGTATCCCCCCTGGCCTTATTTTCTGTGATTTCTAGGACTGCAAATTTTGTTTGGATACAGGATGTTGTCACAGCGGGTCCTGAGCTTCATGCTCACCTGCAGTGCTACTGCAATATGGAAAAACTGGGCATAAACAAGCATCTTTGTGTTGTAGTTGCTTTTGGCCAGAGTTTATAAGAAGCTATCCACCAAAGAGCGAGAATGCTTACAAGTTTTAAGTTGAGAAAGTGCAGCGGCAAGCTTTGGGGGGAATTTCACAATACTGATTTCTTGGTTTGAAGCAAAATATATTTACAAGAGCATCTGCTGGTGTGAGTCCCTTAAATATGGCATATACTCCGTGTTACTGCTTCATCATCATGTATAATTGGCAATAAACCTATTTAGAATTCAAGATGCATAAAACTGAAAGTCTTTGAAGGGAATAGCTGCTGAGATTATATTTATTGTGCTTTCCCACAATATTTTTCTATGCATAATGTGATAAACCTCCAAGGTGGTTGTAGGCAAAGCTAAAATATTCACAAGTATGCAGCTATTATGAATTTAGACAGGTTGTAAGACATTTTGATATCAAACTCTTAATGAATGGCAGTAAACATATTCTACATTACTTTATTAAAATGCCTATTAAAACATACACATCCACAGAATGATCACTGGATGTGTTTACTTGCTAGTAAAAAAACCATGAAGAAAACAGCATGGAAATAAATTTTCCTTTCCTGCATTACTATGATAAGAATTAAGGCATGCATTTAAAGTTCATATTATTTTCAGTGTGTTCACAGCACATCCAGATAATCAGATATTCAAAGGAGCATCCCTAGTCAATTCCACTACGCCATGACTCACAGTAAATCAAGTTGTACAAATGATAGTTCCATATACCATGATGGTTTTTTAGATTCCATAAAACCTGCTCTACTCTAAACCAATAAACACAAGGAACAAAAAATATATATATATAAAAAAACAAACCTCCTGGTTAATTTAATGTGCTACAAATCAAAATTCTCCATATTTTTTTCTATTTTTCTAAATTTTTAGTAACAAAAATTTAAAACAAAAATGTCATGTTGACTCAGAGAAGAGGGGATTTTTTATTTCCAACATTTCAGAGTGCATATTGACAATCTGAGGGGGAAAAGAATCAAAGTGTGAGTTGAAAACACATGGAAATTTATTCTCTCCAAGTTTAATTTTCTTCACAAAGTCCTGATCAGTGCTAGTGACAAACACAAAGCCAGAAGTCTCCTGCAACATCCGATAGGGGGTACATAGTTCCATACCATGCTTTTAATCTAGAGATATTGCAGATATTAAGGGGGCTGAATATGCTACACTTTCTGTAGGCAATGGATAGCAACTGTCCTCCTAACGGAAATATCTCTGTGTGCTGCCTCTGCAGGAGGCATCCATGGCTCAGTGTGAAGTAAGTGTCTACCAGAGCAGCAGAAAGAAAAGAGCTATTGTGCTGTAAATCCACCCGAAACATCGCTCTAAGGTGAAGCGTGTGCTGGACCAGCACATGGTGTCCCTGTGCCTGCAGAGATGGGAGCGGAAAGACACTGGGATGCAGTTAATACCTCCCTTATGATAGACTGAGAAAATATTAATGCCTGAAGCTTTTTGCCTGCTAACAGAAGAAGAGAAATGATCTTCAAACGTTGGTGTCTTGTCCTGAAAATACTGGTGTCATCTGGTTGGAAAAAGCTTTGTGTGAGCTGCTGTGCTTCACACCGTGGGATCCCTCCTTTGCACAAGGAATAAAATCTTGGCCCCACAATAACCAGTGCTCCTTCTCCCCTTCTCTTTGACAAAGCAATTGTCTTGTTCTTAATACTTGTATTTTGCACTCCTAGAGAGCAGCTCGATTGTTTTGATGGGTAAACAGAGTCTCAATAGGCTGAATTAACACCAAGTGGGTAACTGGATTGGTGTCCTTGTTTTTCCCCTTAACCAGTAACTCCATGCAAATGACTGATACCACTCTCAAAGAACAGTGCTTTACATTCTGATGGAGTTTACTATTTTACTTTGCCCTGATTACACAATAGCACATTCCTACCTGCCTGTTGGAAGTATTTTCTCATTCAGAAACGAATTTTTGGATAACGTACAACAGCAACATACCCTACAAACCTCCTATTTATACAGCACTGCAGTTGCTATAAGAACTGTTTATACAAATAAGTAACATACCCAACAGTGTAATATCTTTCACTATCTTTCACTTGCCTAATGTACTTTTTGACATATGATGAGAAACTGCAAGCCCTAATCCCCAAGCCTAGGTTAAAATGACTGAACCATCCAAATGAAAGACTGTCATTGTTCTTCACGGAAAGAGACACACTTATTTTCACGTCTGGCAACAATATTGTTTTAAAGCAAACTGTGAAGAAATTATGCAAGCTGAGTCAAAAGCTGGAATATGCATTTAAGCATCCTATTAATAGGCTTGGAAGAGCATGTGTATTAAAAAAATTTGCTTTACAAGGAACCATTTTCCCCAAGCAAAGTCTACTTAACACATCTTTATTTACTGTCCAAGCTGAAATACATCATTACAGCCCTTCTGATATCACCGATAATTGTATTGTGGGATGCCAGACGAACAAAGACCAGAGAAAGAATAGAGAAAGGAAGGGAAATAAAGAAGTGACGGTGTTGTGTCACTCTGTCTGACACGCTGGGAATTCAGCAGACCAGCTTCCCTACCACGGGGAGTGTTTGTATTCTTATTACATGAGGAAAAAAAGATATTATCAGGAAGGGTTCGGAAGAAAATTATGTGACAATATTCCAGAGTGTTTCCCCCAAGCACAGATACAGGCACAGAGGAAATAAGGAGAGGCTAAAGGAGATGTGTTAGCACCTAGCACCACTGGTACAACCACAGCAACCACTTTTAAGGATTTCTCAGGGCAGCTCAAATGCTCCCTTTACATTCCTTTAGAACCACCACAAAGGCAGTTGTATCCTAGTGAATTTACATTAAAGTAGAAAAGTTCTTTATCCCCCAGGAATGGTAAAAAAAAGTAAACTCTTCCCAGTGTCCACATCAGTTACATATTTCCCCTCTTCTTTCTGCCCTTCCCCTCTTCCCCTGCCTCTAACTCTGCTGCTCAAAGGAGAAAGTAACAGAGATATTTGAGCTTATAAAGGGTTTTGGATGAGTGAACCTGGAGTGAGTAAAGCTCTTAGAAAAGAATTTAAAGGATCGCAGTGGCATGCAGTCATGTTATATAAACATATTCTGAATGGTACCATCATACGCCCAGCCCTGGCGCCACAATTGCATTAAGTGAAATTTTATACAGAAATTGTGAAAGTGCACCGGGGTTGGTTGATTATCTGCTCCTTCTGTTCCCTTTCAGACATGAAGCAAGAAGCCAAGGTGCTGGAGAAAAATGTGGACAGTGCCAAGAGGTTCCTGACCTAATCTAAGCAAAAGGTTTTCTTTCTCTTCTTTTTTCTTTTCTTTTTCTTTTTTTTTTTCTTTTTCTTTTTCTTTTTCTTTCCCTCTCTGGTTTGGTTTCCTCCACAGAGTTCAAAGCTGTCACTCCCATCAGAAATGAACACCTGGAATTGACTGTCACTGGGATTTAAAATTTTCAAACACCAAAGGAAAGAGAGGGAAGAAATTGGAATAAGGCCATGGAGTAAAAGCTATACGGTAACTTCCTGAAATGTCTAATGAATATTTTCGCCGTGTACCTTGACAGTTTTGAAGTATGTGCGGAGGGGGAAAAGTTACAATACTATTCAGGAATTGTTTATTCTTGGCAAAATAAGTTCATTAAAATGAGGTTCTGATTAAAGTGAAAGGGTCTGTCTCACTTGAAATATTAATTTAGGTCTTGACTTTTGCAATCTGCCTGCGAGGGTCTCCCTGCAAGATCAGGGCTCTGTTTGTTAAGTAGTAAAGCATTGTTGCAAGTAAAGCCAACTTTTCTGCTTTTAATGTTGTCTGATCTCTTTCCCTGAGCTAGCCCAGCTCTGTTGACCTTCGGGGCAAACTGTGAAGCCTCACTATTACTTGCACTGAGGATGAGTGTGTGGTTTTTGTTTGAAGAGGGAAGGCAGTTCAGAAAAATCTGTTGCCTGGGTGGGTTATGGGGTGAATTTGTTGAGAGGTTATCTTTCCTAGTGGTGCTCTTACTCATCCCTTGTACTACCACCCATAGGATGTCTCCCAACTATCCTGTGTTACTGAGTCATTGCACTAGCAATTAGTGAAGGCATATCACTAACCAACCACATATGAACTGGACTGAAAACACCTCAAATAAATAATTTTTATATAATTCCTATTATATCCTCGCACTAAACAAAATTAAAGAAGTAATTTAAATTTTTCATCTCATAAAATACCCAGTTCTTGAGATACATGCATTTCTGAACTAAACCCTTTTCCTCACTTTCTACACAACACACACACACAGGTATACACACAAAAACAAAAACAAAAATATGCCTCCCCTTATTTTTTTCATCAGTTCTAAGTATAAATAACCTAAGTGCATAAAAATTCAGTACTATGACAGAATAAATCCCAAACAGAAGAACCCAACAGGGAGCAACTATGTCAGGGTTAACATCAAGACATTTTCTCCAAAACCTTTAAACAGGCAAAACCTGGGAAATCCCTTCACTGAAATACCATATGAGGCATTACAGACAAAGAGGAGAAATTGGTTCTTCTTATTCACGAACTTAAGAACTCCACCATTCATGTCAAATAGCGCATGCTTTACTACAAAATGAGTACATGCATTGTGAAAATTCCGTGCAAATCCTGTTATTTTACTGGCTATGCTGTTACTGAAATAATGAGCAGAGAATCTCTTACTTTTCATTGGACAACCCTGGGTGATGCATATTTCAGATCTCTGGAGGATGCTCTGCTGTTTGTAGCCTCACCAAGCAATATCTGCTGCTGCAGTGCAGCACTGCAGCTCCCAGTGGGAAGGAAGACGTTATCAGATGGAGCCAGTTTTCATTTTGTCTACTCTAGTTGCTGGCCCCTTGCTTTCTCTGAGCCAGAGGAAGCTAAGGTATTAAATTGTTTAACATCACTACTGGTTCTATTTGCCTACTGACCTAAGAAACTCAGATATGGATTTTAACTGGCTTTAACTCAGTCTGTAAGGAGACACTGGGGCACAGTCTCCAGAAGCAGGGACTGGCACATATTAAAACCCGGTATGAAATGAGAATTCATGAAATTCATTAAATTAGACTATTTTATCCAAAAGGTCATTGGGTTAAAACATATCCACAGCAGCAAGGAGTTGCTGAAACTGTCCTACTCTCTTCCAGTTCTGGGTCCCATTAGAGCTTGAGTGTTCCAGTGTCATCTTAGGGGTGGGAA
The DNA here is from genome assembly GCA_013400375.1 of Thinocorus orbignyianus. Lineage (NCBI taxonomy): Eukaryota > Metazoa > Chordata > Aves > Ciconiiformes > Thinocoridae > Thinocorus > Thinocorus orbignyianus. Next base: position 378,055 of record VXBW01003496.1, on the reverse strand, counting down.
TGCTATAGGATGCCAGAGTACACAACCTGAGCAGGCAGCAAACCACGCCACCTCATACCTCTCCACATTTTACACCTCCACAGCTCCTCTGCTCAACAGCTTCCCCCTCCTTGTTTCTACCATGCCATACTCACTGCCAGCCAGGGAAAATGTGCAGGCTGACTTAGGGGTGCAGGGAATGACATTTGCTACAGTTCTGTCTCTACCTAGTATATACTGTGTCCCGATTAAAGGTATCTTGGGTTTTTTTAGCTTTCTGATTTTTATTTTTTTTTTTCCCAAATGGATGGGACATCTTCACAACAAGGTGTGGACACTATGCTCCTGCTTGCCCAAGGGTGTGAAGCCTGACTAACATGCCCTCCGCTTCCCCTTTTGGGTAGGAGAGGGCCCCAGATGGAATGGAAATAGGATAGGACATTCCCAGGAATGGATGGAGAAAGAAAGAATCCTGAAGGACACTAACTCTACCCAGTTACTGCATTACTGCTATCATGAACAGGAAGCAGATGCCCTTTGATTTAGTATCAATCCAGTGTGTCATGCATGATCTAGAAACACCCTCAGGACTGAGGCTTTCAAGGAAGAGTAGCCTGTAGGGTAGGTCTCAGTTGAAGCTTAAGACATCCACACGTAATTTTCAATAGGAGGTGTCTATGTGTGTGCAGGGAATGTAGGTTTTCGTTAGAGTCAAGAGCTATGTAGGGCTCAGCTGCTCCCACGTTGACATTTACTGTATTTGAGAAGCCTTAGAGTACTGAGACATAGCCTGAGGGTCCCTGAGTATGCCTTCTGTCCTGCTGAGAATGATTCATTCCTTATGGTACTGGCTTGGTAGATGTGAGAGGGAGATGGAAGAAAAGTTCCTTTCTATAATAATAGCTGGAGACCAGGTGGGATGCCTTGAGGTAACTCTAAGTGGCACTAGACACATCTGTGTGGACATCAGAGTCATGCCCTTAGTATGGTCAGGGGAGCTTAGTGAGATATTCACTTCTGCCTAAAATAGACACCAAAATTTGGTCAATTGAATCGCTTTCCAACCTCCATTCCATTATCCAGTTATTAACACCTACATCCTCAGTGTCCAGTTATCTTCATCAAAACACTTAAACGGAAGTGTCTCCATTCCAGACTGAATCCCATTCCTGTATTTCAGTTGAGCTTAGTTATGGTTTGAGTCCTGCAAGCCTATATCAAGGGCATGGTGCACACCACTACACTGTTAGAAGGCCACTGCTTTGGCCTGGGGCAATCTAACATTTTTCTCAGCAATTTTCAGGCACAGTCTGGGACTTAGAACAGATCAGAGACCAGTCCTAATAAGCAATTTAGGTGCAACACGCCTGTTCGGAAGGGTGAGATTCATGTAATATATATGTGAGCTATGCCATGTTCATCAACTTCTCTGCCAAAGACGGACCCTGTAACACACACTCCTACAGCTCTGACCTATGCATCACGTGGCTGAAGGTCACCTAAGTGGGATTTACTGGGATTACAATTTTGGATTTAGGTTCTGAAATCCCACATTATTTATTTTCAACCCTTAGTCTCTAACTAAGAGTTTGGGACTCTAACTATTTCCCTAATGGGAAAATAAATCAGATTTTGATAGTTTGAGAATGAAATTAAATGTCTAACAGAAAGTAGTTGTCTAATTACTTTCAGGGAACACCACTTGAAAATTCCATTATGTCATTTAAAATTTCTGTGAATTTCTGCTGTCCAGAGTCCCTGTAAATAAGGGTGCTGGGTACAATTGAGACCCCAGAGCCCACTGGAGCCGGCAGGGCTTCTAAGGTCAGACAAGATATTGTTTATGTATAGGTTTGTATTTGGACCTGATACCCGAACACCTGGTCGGAAATGAAAATCTCCCCTGAGCTTGCAGAGGTGGTCATTCCGGCTCCAAGAGGATTTCCAGGGAAAGTTATGGCCGTATCCTCCTCCTCTTGGCATCCCACATGCAGGCACTGAACATGAGACAGGAAAGAGCAAAGTCCCTCTCCTGAGTCTAGCTAAGCTCACCTGCTCGGCCTCCATAAAATATGTATTCCCTTATCTACATTTCCCTTCTGAGAATGTTTATGTTTATTTCCCTTATACGAAACATCCCCACTCAGTCCATACTTGCATTCCAACCCCATCAGTGGGGATCTTTCCTTCCATTACAGTGCAGGTATTTGGCAAAACCAGATAACAGCAGGGAGCTTTGTTACAACCCAAAGACTAAAACTGAAAAGCCTGTAAGTGGGAGTGTTTTTCTGATGGAAAGTGAGGCACCAGCTGCTTCTCGAGGGTAAAACCTTTCCCTGAACCACTACCTCTGTGCTTGTATTATGTGACTCTTCTCCTTATATCTCTTTTAATTTTCATTTACATCAAGATTGTTTTCTTAGAGGTGTCTCACATAGCGAAGAGGAAGGAAAGCATGAATAGACTATTGACTGTTCTGGCTTCATATGTAGTACATATGGCACTCTTATCTGTGGAAAATACTGTCTTCATAGTAGAATATATTTAAGAGGCCAGAGCACACCGTTTGTTTTGGCAGGGGAGAGGATTCAGGATGACTGGCCACATCGAGCAGTATCGTAAGAGTCAAGACGCTCGGGTTGTGTTTTACCCGCTTCCTGAGCTCCCTTAGGAAGCCACAGAGCTCTTCTGTGCTTATGTATGTTAAATATCTACCTCCAGACCTGCAGTGGGGTATTTCTGCACTCATTCATAGCAGCCTGTTTTCCTCTGAACAAGCCCATTTTAATCCCTCTCTTCCAGTTTCACAGGAGAAAAGACAGAGGGAGTATTTAGCAGTCTCATGGTGCAGCCATTTTATCTCAAGCTCTTAGCTCCTTCTTCCAGCTTTCCTACCAACACATTAGTCTCTCAACAGCTGCCTTTAACATCTCATGGCTGCCTCTGTCCTTTCTCTCGCTGCCTCCAGATCTGGGCTTCATTCAGAAGCAAAGGAGAACAGTAGAGAAGGTGCTATGCTTACCTTCTAAAGGGATTGTTCCTTCTGCCAGCGAGAGGAGGTCAGGGAGAGACTGGGGTAATCGCCTGTCCCCAGACTTGCTTGGGTCCCAGGACAGGGCAATGCTTCACTGCTTAAATTCTGTCAAAACTTTTCGAATCGTCAGATGAGAGATAAGGCGATAGCACTGTTCTAGGTTTGCGTGAGTACAAAGAAGTAGGAGCCTCTTCACAGAAGCTGAGTAGATTTGTTGATATTTTTTCCCATTTAATGCATATTTTTGCACTCCACAGGGCAGAAAATGTTTTGACAGTCTGCTGAGAGATGCTGAGCCAAACATCTCGGAAGAATACTCCTCAACACCATTGCTATTTTTGCTACACATTGAAATCCACATGAACAAAGGAAGGTAGATGCGAGAGAAAAAAATCTACTCCTTCCTGCTTTCCTCTTCTCCTACATTGCCATTAGAGTATCAAATGAGAGAAAAAGGAAGAGAAACTTTCGGAGGTCCAACTGGGACTGGAGTCCCACCGTGAAAAGCAGAAGCAGTTCCTGAGTGGCAAAGTAATCCTTAACTGAATTCACAGCCTAAAACAGCAGCACCAAAATGCAGGAAGGTAACCAAGGCAGAGATTTGCAGTATTACACGTTGTGTGGTCTGTTGGAGGGTACATCAGTCATAACCAAAATTGAATTTGAGTAGCCTGGACCTTTGTCCAAATGTCTCAAGCACGGGACCATGGCTGCTATTAGTACTGACAGTTTGGCTGATAGAAGAAAATTATCACTCCTTGTTTCTCTTATGTGTTGAAATACAGTCCTTCAGATCAAACCAGTACGGTTATTGACACTAAGCTGTTCAGATGCCCAGAAGATACAAACTTTCAATAAAAAGTACTGGCATAGCTACATACAGATGGAGGATAAATTGGCCGTATCTACTCACCTGATATGCAGGATATGCAATTTAGCAGGTTTGCGTACATCTTCAGTAGCTTGATGATCTTCAGTGGGGTCCTCACTTTGAAACCCTTGAGCAGAGACGTAGGTATCCTATATTATATCCTACACAACATGAACTTTGGTACTGGCAAAAGAAGGAGAAAAGAAACACATGGCGGGAGCCGTTCGAGCTCCTTCTTCAAGAAAGAGTTTCACATGCCATTTTGAACAACGTGGCATATTCCAAGGACAAAAGCAAAAAGCTCTTCAGAAGTTTCTTCATGAGCTGGAGATAAAAGTAATCCCTGCTAGGGATGGTTTAGCAGTATGCATATATGGGGGAGGAATTTCAGAGGAAGGGAAATACCCCTCCACCCCATCCTGAGTTTTCAATACTACTTTGTAGTTCTGCCCACTTTTGAAGTAGCTTAAAAGAAATGGAAGTAGTTGGAATGTTTTTACACAAGAAATACTTCCTTTTGTATAATTAAAATTATTGTGGTTGGCTCCTAGAGTGAGAAGCTCATAAATTTGTTTCCAGTAGCAATCAGTATAGTTAAATACCCATCCTATCAAACCAAGCTAACTCATGTTCCTTTTGGGCCTCATCCAGAGCTCATTGATGTCAGCGGAAAGAAACTATTGACTTAAATGGGCTTTGGAGTAGACCCTACAAGCTGAAAAGAGCAGATAACCTGGTTGCTTCTGCAACAAAGAAAAAGGACATCCAGCGAAATAAGAAGTGGGAAGTCAAAATAAAATAATAATTCAAAAAATCCAAAAACTGCCAGACAAAAGGACATCGTGATAGAGGGACACGCTGTTTTGCACAACCCAGGGCTGTGATAGAGAGAGACAGGGAACCTTATGTTTCAGAGGGTAACAACATCAACTGTTAGAAACCAGGAGGAGGTACAATGAGAAGAAGACTATTCACCTTTCATATCTGATACTGTAGGATTCATGTACCTTTCTCTGAATTAATACTTGACCAGCAATGCAGAAAAAATATTACACGAGATCACCTTAGGTTTTATAGCCAGACCTGTGATATCAGGTGTTGAAGTTGTCCAGTTAAAAACAGAGATCGGAAAAAGGTATGAATCAAGGATCCTGAAAGACAGAAATTCAGAGAAGCCTTATAAAGAATTCAGAATGTTGAGTAGAGGTTCTGGCCAAACAGGACGAAGTATCGAAAGCTACCAGGACCTCTGAAATGAGTTCAGTACTCAGCGGGTTTCCCATGGGAACAGACATCTGCAATGCAAATTCTGTACCCAAGCCCTGCAGCATGATTACCAGATCTAAGCATTAGAATCATAAATAACTCCCCTTTTCACCCCTTCTTACCAATAATTAAAATATAAGAAATAAAAAATATGAAGTCTTTTTTTAAAATTTGTTGCATGGTTTAAGGAATTACAGTATTACCATTACTCTAAATTTTCCTCTTTCATACTATCACTATGAGAAGTTACTTTATTGCTTAAAACAAGGATGGGGTACTCCCCTACAGATCTCCATGTATGTTCCCGCTTGTCTTGCCTGCATCCTATCTCCGCATTTTTTCTTTGAGTGCTTTCTTCCAACTCATTATGCTCATATTTTCTATGATATCTTGGAGGTTTAACTTCTTCTCTACGGGGAAGCCATTAATAAAATGGCTGTTGAATTCAAGAAGTCCAAGTTTGTGTCAGTGACAACTGGCTTCACTTCCTACTTTGTAATTTCTTATATGGTAAAATAATTCTGTGGAGGTGCCTACTTTGAAAATTTCACCAGCATTAATAATCATGAATTTCCTGTGGTCAGGATGCTGCATCTCCTCTGTGTAGTTCCCCTACCCAAAATCAAACAATATTCTTGGTTAGATGTCACTGCCTCATTCCCATCACAGTTGTATGTGCAGTGATATTGCATTATATTGTACACATGACATTGGACATTAAATCTTACATTTCATGCACCTCTGTTGTGTTCTTTTCAAATTTTTAGGTTACAAGTCCAGCCAAGGTCATGCTTTATGTACTGGCTTTGTGTTCTAAAGATTTTAAATTGATATAAAGAACCATATCATTTAAATAGCAGCTCTAGTAACCCAAAAGATCAGCCCAAATCTCCCAGGCCAAGGAGCTGATGTAAAAGTTTAGTCTTTCAAAATCTTTTGTCAAGTCTGCAAAACACCTGTTAGGTGATCTGATAAGTCACTTGACTTTTCCATACTTTGATGTCTCCAATTCTGAAGTGAGGTAATACTCTTGTCTTTTTGAGTGCAAAATGAAGTGAAATCTTCTATCGACAGATTATTCTGGGGACTTCTGCCAATGCAAAGCTTTACTAAAGTGTCCAATAGACAGATGTCTAGAGGAGAAACAATGCAGAGATATAAAAATAAGAGAAGACTATAAAGGGTCTAACCTCAACAGACCATTGTAAATATATGATTTCCTTGGTGTGAAATTAAATCCTTAACTTGTGTTTACTGATCCGGGTCAAAGAATGAAAGTGTGGGAAGGAAGATTACATTTTTTGCTTCTGTATGCATTTTTAAAGTAACAGTTCCTTAGTTAGTTGTACATGTACAAAAGCACAAAGTAATTCCCCTTTCTACTAAAAAGGTAAAAGGTAATGGTTGCTTTAATGATACTAGGAATGTGTAGGCAAACAGTAAGACTTCTGTTTGTAAGAATTAAACAAACAAACTCAAAGCAAACAACCCTTCCCCTTTAAAACAAAAAAGCAAGAACAAAATAAAGTTCTAGAACCTGGCCCATACTAACCACCCTTAAATTCCAACCTACTCCAGAAACGATTGAAACAGTTGAAGCTGGCAAATTACAACTACTTGGAAAATCAAATAGCTGCTTTTGTCATTGTATTATGGATTTAAAAAAAAAAAAAATATCAAAAATTATGATGATTAGTACCATGCCTGTATAGATGCAAATGGAGCAGTAATATTTATAAATATTACCTTGAAGGAAGCTTTCCTGTTCATTTGCATATGGGAGAAGCTCTTTCATTCCTGTGTTTGAAAGGGAGGGAAGAGGCCTCATCTGCACACAGACTTGCAGGAAACAAAAAGAAAATTGAATGCATGTTCAAGTATTTTGAGAAAAGTATTGGATTTGTTCCAAAAACCCAGCATCATTACTGGAGCTAATATGACTCCCTAAAACTGTCAAAATGAATCCGTTGATTAGAAAATGAGTCTGCAAAAGTCTATCAGGTTCTTGAAATATTCACAGGATACAAAGAGTATCCTGTACTGTCAGGAACAGATATATCAGAGGTAGACAAGCAAAAGAACTTGTACTATGCTTTCCATGTAAGAAAAAAAATTAACTTGGAGGAATTGCATTTTTGCAGCTAAAAAGTCTTCACAAGAAGACGATACATTGATAATATTTTGATAATACATCGGGTTTTTTAATTCATAAACCAGAAAAAAATATTAAAATGCACACTCTTCAACCAAAACAAACAGGAATATTTAATTTTGACTGCTGATATATAACCATATAACCATGTCTTGCCAGCATCTCCTACCAGAAAGGAATATCTTCCTAGTATTACCAGGTAGTTTAGAAAGAAGCTGGATTTTTGATTAAACAGTGGCCTGGCACTGAAGATACATGGTATACTTCCTGTACTTGCCATAAAATCAGTTTCTGTATGTTAATAAGACACTAATTCCTTTGCTACTTCAATATTTATTAGCAAAAGTACACAGGGTTTTTCCAGAGAGGTTTTGACATGATAAAAGTATAACAACTCAGCTGATTCTTAACAGTTTACCAAAAGACTGAAATACATCTTTCAATGTGTGGTCAAGCCTGGTAATACACTCTTGGGCTATCCTAACATTATCTTAGTTCTCATATTAGGCTGTGTCTTTGTGATACTTGTTTATATTTACATAGAAGATCAAGTTGAGTTTTCCTACCTTTAATTAGAAAAAAAAAGTTAGCTATTTAGGAAAAATTCTTCCAAGGAAATGTCGAAGTCTATAGTCAGTGCCTGCACCGGAACTATTTCTCATGACTGAGTCTCATTCAGAAATCTTCTTCTGAAATAGATGTCTCAAATTGGTGGGATGAGTCATGCCTAAAATACACATGCTCTCCGTGGACTGCAAAGGGATTTGAGAGGGTTTAGTACAGCTGCAGTCTTCTCACTGAGATTATTTGAATTTCAGTTTACATGAATCATCTGGTCTAACTCCACTATAAATAGAGAAAAGATGTGGGACATCAGCAAGACCATTTATCTTATCCTAAAACAGGCGGCATCAATTGTTTTCTGAAGCTGCATACCTGTCTTCATAGACTAGAGAGAGAGCTTTGATGCCTAACCTCTAGACAGCTAAAGTGAGAGAAGATAAATCCCACCCACAATATATAAAGCAAGAAGTCTGTGACCCCGAAGTAGATTTCTTTGCTTTTACAGCAATGCAAATGATGAAAGCAATATAAACTCACTGACACAATTCAAAATAGTTTAAAAGCTATTAAACCTTTTGGGCAAAATATCTCCTTCCAGCTTTTATTGACATTAATGTTTTTCTGCACCAGACCAGAAGAGAAACTTTCGGACGGGGTTTGCCAACCAGCAACCAGACAACTCAGAGACTGGCCATTCAAATCCTGTCTTGTAATCAGTATTTCTTAATTTACTGTTCAAAATTCACCATTCCAGATTTCTCTCACAAAACTGCATCCGAGATACCAGCACATATAGTATTACATGAACCTAACCTGAAGCTTGTTCTAAGGTTACTCAAAGGCATCCATCACTTATCAACAAAATCACTCAAAACCAAGATTATCACCAGATACAGTGACATTAACATCCGCATCTACCTCAACTCATATCACAACCCAAATGTCAGAAAACCCAAAAAAACTCACCTCCACAGTCAACTCCCTCTCAATGCCAGTGCACAAGTGACCGCAAAAGTCATCAAAATCACATCCCTGCCTCCCCTCAGAGGTGGTTCTTTAACTTAACCACTTTATTTGCAGAAACAAGGAAAAACATGTATGTCTGAGCAAACAGCAGCAAGATGAAAAGAAAACCCCTGTTGCCATCCTCTCTGCTCAGTGAGTTGCGTGAGAAAATAGGAAAAAGTCACTTTCTTCAGGATGTCAGGTGCCTACAGGTGGCAATGTAGCCCCTTCAGCCCTTCCTACAGCCCAGCTCAAGTGTACTTAGGGTCATGGGTGGGAGATGAATGCTGCCACCAACAAAAACATGCAAAGCAAATGGCCTCTCAGAAACATCATCATAAAATGTCTTGCTTGACCGACAATGGAAGGAATCTAAGAAGGATAGATTTCCTAAGATACGTCAATACTAAAAAACACAGTCAAATAAATAAGCCTACTCCCTTCAGTGAATCATCTTCTCTTGTCCCTTCCTTGAACAATTCTGATTGTTTGTAAGTACATTTATGCATCCACAAAAGGAGTTTCAACCTTTCAGTATACACAGGAAAGACATAAAAATTTCATTCCTTTTGTTAAGTTTGGTAAATAAGCTATTGAAAAACAAAGCAAATTTGCCACCACGGGAGCTAAGATGAAGCAATCAAAATAAATCCAAAAAAAGAAGAACTTTTAGCTTTTAGAAGTGACCCAGTATTTTGAGAAGGCAGTTTCATGCCATTTCCACAAGCCTAATCATTATTCAAAATATTTTGCAACATATAGATACATAAAAGTACAGAGAACCTGATCCTGGAGCATTTCAGACCATAACTGCTAGGATGGGACACAGACCTTTTGCATATCTTCATGAAGAGATACCCTCATGCTTTCAAGACTCCCAACTTGGATGCTTTAAATAGAAAGAAAGAGTATTTAAAACCCTTTAAAAGAACATGAAGGACATCCTTCACGTGCCCTTCAAGCAGCGTAGGCTCTTGTCAGACCACTTGTCCAGGACAGGGGAAACAAGCTTCACTGTTCCGCTCCATGTACCCATGTACACATCATTTCTGAAAACGCTCTCCTTGGAAACCTACAGGCTAATTGATGGTGGACTGACTAATGGGGTGTATGCTGATTTATCCTTCTTTAGAAAATGACTATATACAAAAAACAGTCCCCAACTCAGGGAGCAACATGCAGGACTCTTCACATATAAATGAACCCTCAGTCACTAAAGAGCAATGTTTTCTTTTAGGTATTCTTGGCAGGAGAATGGTGAATCACTTCTTAGACACCTTTAAGTGAGGAGTACAAAAGCACCTCAAACTCTCTAAAGAGTTGAATATTAACACCTTTCTCAGGGAAATGGAAGCTTAGATCGTGCTTCAGCAGGAACTGAACATACATTTACTGCGCTCCTCAGAAGTGCTCTGACCACTGCACTGCAGTGAAGGTAGACTTGTCTGCTTAGTTAATGAAAGGCAATATAGTCCTCCAATCAGGACTGTAGGCCAGGCAGTACGTGAATAAACTAAATTGCTTAAATTCCAGGTAAAGCATGTTTACTTGTATTCATCTCCTACTGTATCGCTACTGGGGATACTCTCCCTCCCTTGTCAAGCAAGGGCTGTTTTGGGGTCCTGGTTTGAATGGAGATGTCTCCTTACAGCATTAAGTCAATCATGTTTTAAATTGGAAGAGGGGAGATTTAGACTAGATATTTAGATTAGATATAAGGAAGAAATTCTTTCCTGAGAGGGTGGTGAGGCACTGGAAGAGTTTGCTCAGAGAAGTTGTGGATGCGCCATCCCTGGAGGTGTCCAAGGCCAGGTTAGATGGGGCTTTGAGCAACCTGGTCTAGTGGGAGGTGTCCCTGCCCATGGCAGGGGGGTTGGAACTCGACGATCTTTAAGGTTCCTTCCAACTCTAACCATTCTGTGATTCTGTGATTCTATGATCTCTAGCTTTAAAAATGGTAGAATTCATGGCAAGATTTCAGATTTCCATAAAGTTTTCTTGAAGGCAACTGCCCAGTCCTTTATGTTTACCAGACCCTGTCCCATGGCAGCACTTCATACAGGGCATATAGGATTTTTATGTGATGTACATTAGTCATGTGGCTTAATACAGTCCCAAAAAGTCCTCAGATATTTAAGTACTTGAGGAATACAGGCACTATATAAATATATTAAACTGAACTAAGGCTGGGAACTGTATGAGACAGTAAGAGAAATTAGTTCCATTTCACAGAATCACAGAATCACCTAGGTTGGAAGGGACCTTTTGAGATCATCTAGTCCAACCAATGGGGGGGGGAATTAAAAAAAAA